>VZUA01106600.1:41282-51416 GCA_013401035.1 Horornis vulcanius
CCATCTCTGCCCTCAGATGCCAGGAGCATCCTCCAGGAGCAGAACTTGGCTTCCTCAGGGAGCAGGTGAGCTCAGTTTGGGGTGGGATGAAGGTTAATGCTAAACCATCGACATCCTGATTAAACTTTTGGTGCTGCAGCATCAGACAAACCTGGCGTGGGTAGGAACGGTTTCATTTTGCCACCCTTCACACCCACAGGAAGGGATTTTGAAGAGCTTTCTTTGGAGGGGATATTTGAAAGGAAAAAAAGATGCTGAAAGAAACTCGGTCCAGGTGTGGAAAAAGCAGAATCTGAGGGAAAAAATCTGGTTTTAAAACTGATGTTGCTCTCAGAGTTCTTCTCTCTTTACATGATTACCACAGTTCCTGCTGAGCGGCGTTTGGGAGATCCCACGACCTTGAAATTCCTCAAGAACTGAACCAAGAATCTTGAAATTGGTGAAAAATTCTTTAAAATTGGTTAAAAATTCTTTAAAATTCTGTGGTGCCCTCCCTCAGCCTCGTGGCTTGAGAATCCCCTCTGCCCCTGGGTGAGGAACACCCTCATTTATTTATTTATCCCACAGCCAAACAGGTGTCACCTCCTGTGTGACTCAAAGGGGGTGACACCTCCTGTGCCACTCAAAGGGGGGTGACACTTCCTGTGCCACTCAAAGGGGGGGTGACACTTCCTGTGTCATTTGAAGGGAGGTGACACTTCCTGTGTCATTTGAAGGGAGGTGACACTTCCTGTGCCACTCAAAGGGGGGGGTGACACCTCCTGTGCCATTTGAAGTGGGGTGACACTCCCTGTGCCATTTGAAGGGGGGTGACACTTCCTGTGCCATTTGAAGCTTTTAGAGAGGAGAAGCTTTCAGGAGGAATCATCTTCACCATTTTTAGGCCTTCAGCTCCCAATGTTTTTTTTGGTGCTGCCCCTCACGAGGGGTCTGTGGCTTCCTCTGCTGCTCCTGTTCCAGGAGGACACCTGAGCTCTGGCTGTGACCCGGGACACAGCTTTTTTCCCTGGATAATCCCCTTTTCCCCCTCTCTTGGCCCTCTGTTGTCCCCTCATGCCCACAGGGGACGCGCAGCGCGGCCGGGGGAAGCGGAGCAGCCTGGACCCCGCTCCTGCTCCTGGAATTGGGGCTGTGCCTTCAGCCAAGCTCTCTGGAATGACCCCAGAGCTCATCTCAGAGCTGGAATTCAGAGTCAGCCAGTGCCCTGTGGCTGTCAGCAAACTGGAATTTCATGGAATTCCAGAATGGTTTGGGTTGGGAAGACCTTAAAGCCCACCCAGTGCCATGGGCTGGGACACTTCCACTATCCCAGGCTGCTCCAAGCCCCAAATCCAACCTGGCCTTGGACACTTCCAGGGATCCAGGGGCAGCCACAGCTGCTCTGGGAATTCCAGCCCAGCTCCTCCCCACCCTCCCAGGGAAGAATTGGATCCAGGGCTCGACCCCAGGGCTGATTCCTTGTTCTCCTCCCATCCAAACCAAACTCTGCTGCTCTATCCAAACACCAACCCATGGATTGTCACCAACACATCCTCACACCTCGTAAAAATCACCCTTAAATAACAATCACAGTAAATAAAAATCACATTGAATAACAATCACAATCACATTAAATATCACAGTAAATAATAATCACAGTAAATAATAATCACAGTAAATAATAATCACAGTAAATAATAATCACAGTAAATAATAATCACAGTAAATAACAATCACAATAAATAACAATCACAATGAATAATAAGGCGCTTTTCACATTAAATCACATGAGAAAGGCTCAACATCTTTAGAGATTTCAACTCGTTCCCTTCATCCTGAAGCAGAATTCTGAGCTAAGAAAACCCCTCAGAATTCCCTTCACATCCCAGCCACTGCCCTGCATGCGACGTACAAATGTTAATTACAAGCACTTCGTTAATACCCTGGAAAAATCCGGACCCGGAGGCCTCTGCAGATCCTTTTACCCCAAAAATTTGTGCTGAGGGAGCTGCTGAGAGGAACTGGGTGAGGGATTCTGCATCAGCTGTCCCCAGCAAGAGGCAAGACCTGGAAGTGCGAAGTTGGAAAAGTCTCGCCCTTGGCAGATGGGAAAAAAATCTGGATTTCCACCCCCAGCACGTTTGGGTGCTGTGACTCGAGCAGTGTTTGTGTTCAACACTCTCAAGAGCAGAGTGGAGGAACAACTGTGAGGGGAGGAAAAAAAGCAAACTGCTCATCTGAGTCATTTCCTTGCAGCAAAATCGTGATGGAAGTGTGGGAAATTCAGGAAAAAATTGGATTTTAAAGGGTTGATTGATTAAAATCCTTTGGTATAGAAGCAGCTGGGATGACGGTGAGAAAAATCCCCAATTTCTGAAATATTCTGGTCCAGCCTGTTTTTAAAAAAATATTGAAGTGGTTTGATATTTTTTTCTTCTTCTTCTTTCTCTCCAATTTTATGCTTCCAACTCTTGGGATGGAAGAAAGAGTAAACTAAAAAAAGCCATCAAGGGGTAAGAACCTGAACGTGTTGAGCTCCAGATATATCCAGGGAAGGAAATGACATTTTCCAACATCAGGGATTAATAATAATTTATTTTTCCTGTTTCCACACCAGTTTCCAGGGATTTTTGGGGTTCTCCCACAGATGGAAGTGTGGAATTTTTTTTTTTTTTTTTGGCTCGAGCTTCCATTTGTTTTCACTTCCAGGTTTAACCGATTTATCCCTGCAGAGCAGAGTCCTTTAGGGCAAAATACCCTACAAATGTAAAGTAAAAAAATAAATTCTTTAGGGCCCTGTCTGCTGTAGTTCACTGCTCACTTTTCCCAGTAAACGTCATTTTATTTTATTTTATTTTATTTTATTTTATTTTATTTTANGGGAGGTTCCCATTCCTTCTAAACACCTGGGACATCTCCATGGCACACACCCCCAAAGCTCTGGTTTTTTCCCCCATATTTTTGACATTCTGGAGTAATTTTAGAAGTTTTTTTAATGAGTTTTCCAAGTGGTGGAGTAGTTTTATAAGAAATCTTAATTAAATTACACATTTCTGGTGCCACTTGGTCTAGAGGGAAATGATTTCCCCCAGTTTTCCTGATCTGCTGCCCCTGGAGAAGGGACAGGGAATATTTTCAACACTGTAAGATGCTGGATTTTGACACAGTGAAGTCCTGGAGGATAAAAATATTCCTTTTCCAGGATAAAATACTCCTTTTTCAGGATAAAAATATTCCTTTCATGGGATAAAATATTCCTTTCATGGGACAAAATACTCCTTTTCCAGGATAAAATATTCTTTCCCCTTCAAGGCAGTGACAAAATTCTCTAAGGCTTCCCCAGTACCTCTGGTATCAAAAAAATTCCCTGTTTCTCGTGGAATTTCCACATTTTTTATCCCACTATTCCTGATCCCTTCTTCCTGGTGTGTGAATTTATATTTTTTTTTTTTCCCCTGGGTAATTACAGCATTCCCACAAGTTAAAATCCTCCTTGCCAGAAGGACAGGATGGAATTCTTTTGGATTTCTGCACCATGGATGAGGTCAGGGTGGATAAACCTTGAGCTCCCTCCCAGCCTGATAAATCCATAAATCCAGAGACATTCTGGAATGCCTGAAGCACTGCCAGAAAAATCCTTTATCAATCCAGGCCTTTTCCTTGCTTTCCTTGGGATAAATTGATGATATCTGGATGGGAATGGGAAGCTTTTATCAGAGCGAGCTCCAGGTTAGCCCTGGCAGGGTCTGAGCACTCAGATTTTGGCTCTGGATTTTCTCCAGATAAGGAATTAGGATTTTATTATTATTATTATTATTTTTTTCAGGAAATACAACCCAGAGGTGCTTTGGGTGCTCCTCGAGGTTTACTTCATCCCTGGGGTATCACAGGAAACTTTTCAAGGAAATTCCTCTTTTATTCACTCGGAATTCTTTCCTGCACAGGTTTGGGAACAGGGAGCTCCAATCCTGATCTCCCACACCTGCTGCTGAACCTCTCTATTGCTCCTGATTAATTAAACCAATAAATGAAAACTGAGGGAGGTGGGCGCTGTCTTTACAAACTCCCAAAGTTCTGTGAGGATTGGGAACCGGTTTTGTGGGAAGTGCTGGGGTCCATTTCTCACTCTCTCAGCTGAGCTGTGTGACTGCAACATCAGAAACTCCGTCAGACACGGCGAATTCCCCTTTTTTCACGCCTATTTTAAACCAGGAATCTTTTTTTTTCCCCCTCTCCTCATCTTTAGGGACTCTGGCTGTATTAGGGAATACGTTTTTGTCCCACCTGATGCAGCTCTTGCTGAAAGTTTGTGGACAATTCCTCAGAGGCACCTCTCAGGAGAAGCCAAAGCTGAGCACCAGGAGGCAGGAGGAGCTGGAAAAGGAGTGGACACGTCCAAAGGTTGGAGTGATGTTCATGGAATTACAGAACCAGGATGGTTTGGGGTGGGGAGGGACCTTAAAAATCCTCCAGTGCCACCCCCTGCCATGGGCAGGGACAATTTCCACTATCCCAGGGTGCTCCAAGCCCCATTCAGTGCTGGACACTTCCAGAATTCCAAATTAATATTAAAAAAAAAATAAAAGCAGTGACTGCTTAGGATGAGGTCCCAAAACCACTGGAAATCTGTGGTAGATTTTCACTTTTCATTGGAATAAACCCTCTCCCTTCCCTAATTCCTGCAGAGGCTGAAGTGCCTGGTGAGAACCTGCAGAGGAAATCCAGCAAGGCCAAGCTGGGCCCTTCTCCTGTGCCTCAATCCCAGCCAGGCTCCCGCTCCAAACCTGTCCTGCCTCCAATCCCACCTGGACGGAAAAGCTCCAACCCCTGATGGCCACTCCCATCCCAGCTCTTGTCACACTGACTTCTTCTAACTCTGCTTTTCATCTCTGTCTCTTCAAAATCTATCAAATATTACTCCTGAATCCATTTCTGATTAACTCTCGACAACCACAACAACAACAATAAAAAAAGAGTTATTTATTTATAGCTTTATTAAAAAGTAATGTCTGTATTTCCCAAAGCCACAAATTATTTCCCTGGGCACTCTCAGCTGGGAAATGGTGGAGATTTTTTTTTCCTAACAACCACAGGATTGTATCTTCCATTAATTTCTCTTTCTTCCTCTTCCTATATTATAGATTTAATTGAGGTGTGGAAGCACCAGGGCTTCTGATAATATTATCTGTATTGTAGGACTGGTGAATTATTCACAAAAGGGATTTTGTGAAATGTTCAGAGGGAAATTGGGAGCAAAAACCAGTTCAGAGTTGGAGGGGTTTTTTTTTAAATGAAATGTGGTTGAGTGACAATTATTTGATTTGCAAGTGGATTTAAACAATCCAGTGAGGAGTCATCAGCAAAAAAAAAAAAAAAAATGAGAAGAGTTATTGAGAGCCAGCTGAAGGGGTAAGAAATGAGTGAAGATTTGGATTTCACAAGACAATAAACTCCTGAATTAACATTTGTCCTGATTAATTGTCGTTGCCTCCTACTTCCAGAGCCCTTTGTCCTCAGAGCCCTTTCCCTGCACAAAAAATGGGATTTTGTCCCAGTTTGGAGCCATGGAAGAGCCCAAAGTGTCCCTTGTGGCCAAAGGGTTTTGTTGATTAAATTGGATTAATTGCACCAAGCAGCTCAGGGTGAGTGATTCAGATTGAGGGAGCCTCAAATTCCAAAGCTTTTTAGGAAGCACTTTCCATGGAGCAGCTGCCTGGATCCTCAAGCTGAAGATCAGCAGCTCCTCCAAGGCTCCAGATTTTCATGGTGGATTTTGGCAGAACAAGAAGTGATTCCATAACCCTGGGGCAGAGAGAGCTCAGAGGCAAAACTGCAAAATTTGGGGTTTTTTTGGTGGTTTTTTTTGGTCAAGGCAGTTCAGTGAGGTGAGTGCTGGACTGGACTGAAAAAAACCACCCAAAATCCTGCAGCAAACCATGGAATCATGGAATTGTTTTGTGGGAAGGGACCTTAAATCCCATCCAGTGTCAAGGGACACCTTCCACTGTCCCAGGGTGCTCCCAGCCCCAATGTCCAGCCTGGCCTTGGACATTCCAGGGCTCCAGGGGCAGCCACAGCTGCTCTGGCAATCCCAGCCCAGGCAGCAATTCCTGCCCAAGATCCCACCCAAATTTCCCCTTTTCCAATCTGAAGCCATTCCCTGTGTCCTGTCCCTCTGTCCCTTGTCCCCAGCCCCTCTGCAGCTCTCCTGGAGCCTCTTCAGGCTCTGGAATGTTCTGGAAGCTCTCCCTGGAGCCTTCTCTTCTCCAGGTGAGCACCCCCAGCTCTCCCAGCCTGGCTCCAGCCCTGGAGCAGCTCCATGGATTTCTCTGGATGTGCTGCAGCAGCTCCAGGTGCTGCTGCTGTTGGATCCCCAGCTGGATGCAGCATTCCATTCTCCTTCCTTTTGCTTCCATCCCTGCCCAGATCACTTCCACATCCATCCCCAGCTCTCCACTCTTGGCGCAGTTGCTCCCTCCTGCATGAAACAATCCAAGTTTTCCCAGAGTACAGAATCCTGCAAAACCCTTCTGCCTCTCGAGTGACCTCAGCAATTCAATCTTCTCCTATTCACAGGAAATTTTAAACTTTCCAGTGCAGGAATTGTCTTTCTTTGGATCCTACAGAGCTGAGGATGCAGGTGGAGGATAAATATCCCTCTTATTTCCCAGCTGTAAAAAGAAATTATTTGTTTTCCGTGAGCAGAGGGCTCACTTGCATTTGTTTCAGATAATAACGTTGAAAAATAATTTCCTATTTTGCAATCACTTCTTGAGCCCTGAGCTCCCAGAATTTCCACATGTGAGACCCCGCACATGGACCAGGGAATGCAGACCTTGCATGGGAATAGGAAAAGGGATTTGAAAAGCACCAGGGAGAAGCTGAATTTCCTGAACTGAACAAATTATCAATTTCTTGCCTTTCCTCCCTCAGCTTTTCAGCCATTACCTGTCCCAGACTCTGGATCAAATTCCTAATCCAGACATCAAATTCCTTCCCAGAACATGTGGATTGTGCTGCCCTTTCCTGCATCCTGAAGCGTGGAACCTCTGGCTGAGGTTGAAGGCAGAATTGCAGTTGGATTTTATTTCTAATATTTACATTCTATTTCCCAGTTTTTTTTCAGGGAATTCTGGTTTTATTGGCAGTGTTTGGATTACGGGAGAGCCACACCTGAAGTTGGTCAAGGTCAAACTGAGCCTGGAGTTTTAGAGAGGATTAAAATATTTCTGAAGAACCTCAGATTCTGATGTTTTGAGGATCTGAATCCCTTTAGAGAACCTCAGATCCTGATGGAGATTTGAGTTTTCGGAGAACCTCAAATTCCAATGGTTTGAGGATTTGGGTCTTTGGAAAACCCCAAATTCCGATTTGAGATTTTAAGTCTTTGTGAAGAACCCCCAGATCCTGATTTGAGGATTTGAATCTTTTCTGAGAACCTCAAGTTCCGATGGTTTTGAGCATTTGGATCTTCTTGGAGAACCTCAAATTTTGATTTGAGTGTTTTGGGAGAACCTCAAATTCTGATGGTTTGAGGATTTAAAGTTTTTTGGAGAACCTCAAATTCTGATTTAAGTATTTGAATTTTTGGGAGAACTTGAAATTGATATTTTGAGGATTTGAATTTTTTTGGAGAACCTCAACTTCTGGTTTGAGGATTTGAGTCTTTGCAGAATCTCAGATTTCAATGGCTTGATGATTTGAATCTTTTTAGAGAACCTCAACTTCTGATTTGATTCTTTTAGGGGGACCTCAAACTCTGATTTGAGAATTCGAGTCTTTTGGGAAAACCTCAGATTCTGCTGTTTTGAGGATTTAAAGTTCTTTGGAGAACCCCAAATTCTCATTGCAATTTTGAGTCTTTTTGGAGAACCTCAGATTCTGATTTGAGGATTTGAGTTTTTTGAGAGAACCTCAAATTCTGATGGTTTGAGGACTTCAATCTTTTTGGAGAACCTCAGATTCTGATTTGAGGATTTGAGTTTTTTGAGAGAACCTCAAATTCTGATGGTTTGAGGACTTCAATCTTTTTGGAGAACCTCAGATTCTGATTTGAGGATTTGAGTTTTTTGAGAGAACCTCAAATTCTGATGGTTTAAGGACTTCACTCTTTTTGGACAACCTCAGATTCTCATGGTTTGAAAATTTGAGTCTTGGGAGGATTCTCAAATCCTGATTTGAGAATTTGAGTCTTTTTGGAGGACCTCAGATTCTGACGAAGATTTGAGTCTTGCCTGGGACCTCAAATCTGGACATTTGTGAGGATTTGAGTCTTGCTGGGACACCTCAAATCCCAAATTTCCTCTGCCCCAACTGCTGCAGGCTCCCATTACTGCTGGATTTAGGGAAACTTGGTGGGGTCTTCTCCTGACCTCACCCAGCCAGGCTGAGTCATTCCTATTTTCTCTCATATTAAAGAAAAATGATGAGTTTTTATTTAGATTGGATATTCATGGAAGATTTCTTCGTGGACAGGGTTGGAAAGGGCAGTGGAGTCCCCATCCCTGGGGGATTTCAAAGCCATGAGGATGTGGCACTTGGGGACATCCATTAGTGGTGGCACTTGGGGACATCCATTAGTGGTGGCCTTGGCCCTGCTGGGAATGGTTGGATGATCTAAGAGGGCTTTTCCAACCTAAACAATTCCACAATTCCTCCACAATTCCATAATTTTCCAGCCACCAGCAAGGCACAAAACGAGAAACAAACCCCACAGCCTTTGAAGAGGATACAGATTTATTTCACTTTAAAAAAAATCAACCCCAAACGCCACCCTAAACCCAACCAGCCACCCCAAAAGCGGTCGGGCTCCTTCCCTTGTCCAGCCTCTGCTAAAAAATAGCTGCTCTGATCTCTACACAAACATTAAAACCAAACTAATCAGCGGCCCCAGCCTGAAGGAGGGGCCTGGAGTTAATTAATTTTGGCTAATGAGACCCTTCTGCCTGGACCTTTCCTCCTCTGCCCTCCAGCAGGAAGGGAATTGCTCCAGCAGGAAGGGAATTCCTGCGACTCCATAAATATTCCAGAAACACTGATCACGCCGGGAAGTTTAAAAAAAATCCTCCTGACAGCAACAAACAACCCATGGTTGATGTGTTGGGAGTGAAAAGCACATGGTTAAAGGAAAGGGGAATGCCCACAGCCCCCCAGAAATATTCCCGCATCCCACGGGAACTGGGGACAACATGCAAGGTCTTGGAGAGGAAGAGAGACCCAGAATGTCACACCTGGGAGCAGCTCTGCTCAATCCCTGAATCCAACAATCCCTGGGTAAAACAAGCCCTGGATCATACAAATCCCTGGATAAAAGAATCCCTGGATAAAAGAATCCCTGGATAAAACATCCACGGAGCTTGAGTGATGGCTCCGGTGTTTCCCCGCTGTGTTTGATCCATGAAGAACCTCACCAGTTACCCCCTGTTCCTAAAATCCTTCATCCCAAATTTCTGTTGGCTTCTCCACCTCCCCAATCCCAGCTGAAGCTCCGTGTGAAGAGCCTGGAAGGTGAAAATCAGGGATAAAGGTTTTGCCTCTCTCTGGGTCCTTCCTGGAGCCACCACAAACAGCTGGAACAACACCTGACCTACACCAGGTCACCATCTACAAAATCCCTGGAAAAATCCCATGGTGCTTGAAATTCAGCTTTTTCAGGCTCAGGAAAAATGAAAACTGGGAAAAAAAAATCCTTCAGGAGCTCAGGATGGAGCTGCAGGTCCTGGCAGCACCAGGCTGGGTCTGCTGGGATGGAGTTCCCTTTTCCCACAGTGGGATTTGGGGCTGGGGCTAAAGCAGTGCTCCCAGCACAGCACAGAGCCTTTCCCTTTTCCCATTCTGCTGCCCAGAAAGAGATAAGGCCAAGGAAAGTTGGGGAAGGGATTATCCAGGAAAACTGCAGAAAAATCAGCAGTAAAAACAGAGGGAAGAAGTTTTGGAAAGGTGACTTTGGCTCAGGGAATGCCTGGGAGGGAGGTGCTGCCTTTCCATCACTTTGGGATATTTTTTTTCCATCGTTTTTCCTTTGCTATTAAACCCCTTTATCCCTCCTGGATGCCTCAACTGCCCCAGCTGAGCAGGGACACGGGGAACAAGGTGCTGCTCCAGGAAAACTGCAGGGAAACTCCAGGAAAACCAACCAGGGGTGACACTGAGGGA
>VZUA01106605.1:274-10874 GCA_013401035.1 Horornis vulcanius
AGCCGCCGCCTACAGCTCCCGGCGGGCCGTGCCTGCGCTGCCGCGGGGACGGGCTGAGATGGCGGCGGCGCGGCTGAGCGGCACCGAGAACCGTCTGGTGTCGCTGCCCCTGTCGCGGATCCGCGTCATCATGAAGAGCTCCCCAGAGGTGTCCAGCATCAACCAGGACGCGCTGTTCCTCACCGCCAAGGCCACGGTACCGGCTCGCCCTGCCCTGCCTTCGGGCCCCCCGCGCGTCCCCTTCCCCGGCTGAGGGGCCTCTGCCTTTGGAGCGCTCCCGCGGCCCCGGGCCGGGTTCCTGCTTCCCTTCTGTGTCTGCATCCCGACACTGAGCTGACCTTAAAGCTGCCCCGAGTCTAGAATCATGGAATGGTTTGTGTTGGAAGGAACCTTAAAGAGCATCTGTTTCCAAACCTGCCATGGACAGGGACACCTTCCACTATTCCAGGTTGCTCCAAGCCCCGTCCAACCTGGCCTTGGACACTTACAGGAATGGGGTGGCCACAGCTTCTCTGGGCATCCTGTGCCAGGGCGTCACCACCCTCACAGGAAAAAATTCTTCCTGATACTTGATCTAAACCTACTTTCTCTCAGTATGAAGCCATTCCCCCTTGTCCTGTCAGGACGTGCTCTGGTAAATAGTTTCTCTCCATCTTTCCTGTAGACTCACTTCAGATACTGAAATTTAATGAGTCTCTGCAGCGAGTGCCCAGTGTATGTGCAGTTAAATATGGTGCTTCTGCCTTTAGGTAGGGATCAACAATATGTGTGAATTCTTAGTCTGACGACTCAGTTTTGTTTTAATTTTTAGGAGCTTTTTGTTCAATATTTGGCTACATACTCCTACAAACACGGCAGAGGGAAGGAGAAGAACGCTTTGACTTACACTGACTTGTCTCATACAGCAGAAGAGTGTGAGACCTTTCAGTTCCTTGCAGGTATTGATAACACAAGGGTAAATCCAATGTCTGCTTTGGAAAATGAAACCTTGCTCTTAATGCTCTGTTTTGTGAGGACCCCATTCTCCTATTGGTCATTGATCTCCTGCTTAGCATTCAACTGGAACTCACAAACTACCTCCCTAAAAATGTTTTTTTGTGAATGGGGATTTTTCTACTGCGTCTAAATCATGCAGTTACATTCTATACGATTCTCAGGATATTGCCTTAAGCATTTCTTAAAGTGCAGCAGTTCCATCTGAAAGTTTTCAGCCTGTGAAAGAAGTTATGTGGACCAAAAATGACACATAGGAATCTCTTAAGTTTTGAGAAAAAGAGCTTCATCATATGGTCCCTCTATGCTTTTGGATATATATGCACACACACGTTTTTACTGATATTTGGATTTTATGTTAATGGCCTGTTGGGTCTACAGCAGTTGAGCATGCTGTTTTATGTCAAATAATTTACATCAGCAGATAGTAAAAGTTGCCAGTAATCAGTCATGAAATAGAGTCCTTATCTTTGGTTACACGTACCATAAGTGGGTAACTTCCTCCTACTCTAACAGCTGTGTGTGGGTCAGGCTGACTTACCTGGTTATTCACCTAAGGTTTGTTAAAAATGTCAATATTGCTTTTTGAATAAATTTCATTAGTGGTTTGGATGCAACAGTATTAATGAGGCAATACAAGTATTCAAATCGACTATAAAAGGAACAATTCTGCCTTTCAGATATCTTGCCAAAGAAGATCCTAGCTAGCAAATACCTAAAAATGCTTGAAAAAGAGAAGAGAGGTGGAGAAGTGAGGGAAGACAATGATGAGGGTGAGGAGGAAGACGATGAAGACAAAGCTGTTGGTGAGAGTGTTGGATCTTAAGGCCAATGGAGAATTGTTTCATAGTTGATCCATTTTCTTTTGTATAAAGGATGTTATTTTTGTGACTGAGAATCCAGATGCTGGATATATTTATACACTGAGCCATCTGCTTTTGCTTTAAGAAGTTTAGAAATTGAACTGTATACTCGTTGGAGAATGGAATTCTTCCCTCAGAAACACAGCAGGGTAGGAAGAGACAGTGCAAACCTGACAGCAGAGCTTGGTCAGATGATTTGAAATTACTTTGTCAGACAATCATTACCCAAATTTAAAATTTCTTACAAGCAGCTTTCAGTTCAAAAGCTCCCAAAGTGGACCAAGTCCATTAAAGAAGTCTGTAAAAACAGCCACGCGGGCACCCAAACGGGAGAGGAGGAGATCCATCCCAAGAGCTAATGTGGTTCTGCAGCTGTGGTGGTAAATGGGTGGAAAATTATGTGAATATGTTCATCTAGAACCCTTTTCTTAAATGAACTCCACTTCTGCAGTTTCTCTTGCCAAAATGCACATTGAAGTCTGTTAATTGTGGGTTCTTGTGAGTGACAGAGATGGATTTTTCATTTGGTTTTGGTTTGGTTTTCTTTTTGGTTTTTTTTTTTAATACAGAAATGCCAACCGTCCTGTGTAGAACTTTACACACAACTTTTTCAAATAAACATTTTGTATGAAAACTGACAATGGATGTAGAAACTTCCTGTAGTTCTTTGCAGTTTCAGTCAGTGTGACAATGTTTGCAAAGTGTCATGGTCAGTCTGAGAGAGAGAAGTGACCAAGATCATTTTTCACCTCAGGGGTGAAAAATGCCCCAGGTAAGCACAGGAATGTTAATAGGTAAGGTAATATGAAGCTCCCACTCCAAAAAAGCTGGGCGCAGCAAATCAGCCAGGAATTCTCAAGCAACACCCTAATCGGGAGGGCATGGTAAAGAGTTACCAGAACTGAACAGCCAAACAGCTTCTCTTGGGTTGAAGGCACAATCACACTCAGCTTCTCCTAAAACATCAGGGAGCTCCAGCATATCCACAATCCAGCACATTCCATATTCTAAGAAAGCCAAATGGAGCTTAGGCAGGTAGGACCAGGGGCTGGCAGAGCTACTGAGCCACACCAGAAATGCTCCTGCTATTTTAACACATCAGAGGATGCTGCGGTGTAAAAAAACCTTCCTGAAGTTGCCATAAATGGAAGTTGTATTGTACCAGGAGTGCTGCAGTGAGTGCTGAGTGGAGCTGGATCCCTGGGGAAATTCCCAAGTAGGTAAAGGCAGAACTAAACCATTGTTCCAAGAGCTGGTTTGTGCTTTTTTTTTTTTTTTTTNTAAAAGTGCATGGAGATGTGTGGGAAATTGAGTGTGGAATGCTATTTGTGGGGAGGGGGTGCCAGTGTTTTAGGAAAGAAAAAAGATCCACAAGCACAAAATTGCACAGTAATTCTCCAGCAGCAATGGGGATGAAGGCAACAAGCAGATACTTGAACCATGGACCACAGCCAAAGAGAGGAACAGCCTCAAACAGCCCTGGCAGGGGTCTGACCACAGCCCCATCCCCACCCCTGCAGCCTGGGGAAAGGAGGCAGGAGGGAAGGAGGAAAAAGGGACTGGGAAAGGGGTGGAAGATGTTCTAATTTTTGACTTAGCTTCTCACCATCTAATTCCACCTAATTTGTCAGTCAATTCTGTAATTTTCCCTCTGGTTACACTTGTTTTGCCCACAACAGCAACTGCTCCTCTGTACCTCAGCCCTTGAGCTTTTTAATCCTATTTTCTCCCTCTGTCCAAACTGATCATTAAACATGAACTTCCTCAAAAGTGACCAAGTATCCTGATTTGTTTAAGGTTGTGTGGGATTTTAGGCAGTGGAACACAGGCCAGGGGACATTTTTCAGGATTAATTACTAACATGTTTCTATGTTTTTCCCCTACACCACCAGTTTGTGCGATCCTTCCCCCCCCCAGCCAATGCTGCTCAAAGGATATGAAGTTCCCTAAACTTGCCAAAATAACAAAAGAACTGTGGTTTCTAAGTATAAATCACCACATTTCATCCCTCTTAGAAGTTTCCTGTGGGATGATGAACATATTCTGTGAATTCCTGAGCCCAGAAGAATGTGCACACCCTTCTGGATTCATTCATCCAGAATCCTCGATGGGGACTTCAGAGCTGCCAAAATTTGCCACAGCCCTCTCCAAGGCCCTGCATCTGCCAAAGCTTGTTGCCATCAAACCAGTGAAGGGTTATTTGTTTTCCCCAAGAGCCTGACAGAGAGCAAAACCTCATCCAATTCAAAGTGATGTTTCGGAAAAAATAAAGGGAGGAGACTGCTTTGACAGTGTTTCATATTATTGAGTAAAACCAATCTGTGTCTGCAGGGTTGGGCTCCCAGAGGAAGCTCCTTGACATCCTGCAATTCTGTTGGATGCTTTATAGTCACCACCAGGTGTGACATTTTCTTCATTTAAAATTTGATCACTGTAGGGATTCACTCAGAAAGAAAAAAAAAAATTATCTTCCAAAACCAATTCCAGGATTACCACTTGTAAGCAGTTAAAGCAGCACAGATTGTCTCTGGCTGGGCACAGAGCAGGTGGGACCACAGAGAAACATCCAAACACAAACAAGAGGAGAAATGCAAGGGAAGGCAATGGACCAGAGGTTTTTGCAGAGTCTCACAATAACTGCAGAAAATGGCCAAATATTAAAAGAAAAGGCATCAAACAATATCTTCTAAAGATGAGGAATTTTATTTTATTGACATACTATGAGGCAAAACAAAATCGACACCATACAAAATAACTTTATAAAATATCATTCACATCATTATTTTGTCAGGAATTACAGCATTCTGAGCTTGTTACAAGTCTTATGTTTTGAGGTGAAAAACACTATGCTAAATCTTTAGTATTAGTTGTATATATACAGTAAGAAACCAGAACAGAACCTGTTAGGTTTTTCATGAGTTTATTGCAAAAGTAGTGCAAACTATTTTACCTTGCAAGCTGTAAAACAAACTTGGAAAAGGACCCACCTAAGCTTAAAAACACGACAATAAATGCTCAATTTCACAGCGTCTGGAGCTTCCTTCAACAGTTCTCAACAAAAATTCCCCATCTCTGCACATTTTTAGATTTTCACTGACTCGGAAATGAAGGATTAGAGGGTGGACCTGCAGTAAGGAGCAGGCAGAGAGCAGAAGGGTGCTGCTCCAACGTGGGGCACTGCTCTTATCCATGGATTTGGGGAATCACCCCCAAAACACTCACCAATGGGGCAGGTTTGGTCACTCTGTGCCCCCATTAATCAACTTTCCACGCTCATATTTGAGAAAGAGTCAAGAAAGCAGAACGAGCCAAAAAAACCCAAACCATAATTAAGAATTAGGAACATGTATTGTCTGTTTTAGGAATATAGTATCCTTTTCCTCCTTTTCCTGAAGTCTATAAAGCGAATTTCCATGGTCCCCCTCCCCATATGTGCACACTGCAGGGCACATCCCAAACTCCTGCATGATCCCAAGGCAGGATACTACATTCTGTGAGATCCAGAGAAAACAACAGCCTAAAACACTAACAAGGGTCCCCCAAAGCAAACAGGTAGCTAAGTCATCTCCTAAAAAACCAGAAAAGCAAACAAATGCTACATGAAAAATGTTAAAGAAACAAAATGCAGCATATTCAGGCTCTTTATTTTTTTTTTTTAATTCTTGAGGTACCTATATAAATATTACCTTCTGCCCAAAGTACGATTGTTTTTGTTAAAAAACTGAAGTCCTTATCACGAGCCAATTGCAGGGCAAACATTATTACTGAGAAAGTGCAACCATGCTGATCATTTATCTGCAGCATATTAAAGGATGATTAGGCTTTAGAAAATATAGCTTAAGTCTAGACCTGATGGAGCAGTTTTATAAAAACACTGAACAGAGGCATTTTCCTTTTGTTTGAGTCTCTCGGCAACAGAAAGCCTTAGGAAACAGCTTGGAAGTCCTGCCATGATGGAATGTCAGCACTTTTACAATCCCATATATAGATTTTTTTTTTTTTAATATTTAAACTAAATACAATTTTACAGCAAAGATTCCCCCTGTGTAGTAGGTACTGGTAAAAAGTGGGTTTTTAAAAAATTTTTTAAACTTCAAAAAATGATAGCGTATCACAACTTAAAGCTTTCTGAAAAGGAATTCTTTTTCAGTAAAAAAGGTTCACATAGTAGAAAAAACATGTAGTTGTAAACTGTTACATACAAAACTGTGGAAAGGTCAATGATGTTTTATTCCCTCACCCTTACATGTGTATCCCTTCCTTCTATATTTTTATATATACACATACACACACAAAGTTGTGTGCTATATGCATATATAGAGACACAGAGATGTAGAGATCTGGGGTCAGGATTAAACATTTCGAAAACCTTCTTTGCCTAGGTCAGCTGTGATACTTTATTTTACAACTTGCTACACCAAAAAATATTTTTAAATTCTGGTTTTTGTGGCGTGGTTAAAAACCATTTGCTGTTTTTAATCAGGAAGATGAGTTTTGATTGTTGTGCACTGGGGAAAAAAAACACAAAGGCACAAAGAATAGAACTCAAATCCAAGATTGTTGTCTCGGAACAAGAAACCCAAGGGTTTGGGCCGCAGATGGGGTCGGTTTGGTCGCCTTTGCCAAATTTCCTTGACAATTTGAGTAATTAGCACCCAACTGGTTACATGAGGTAGATCCAAATTGGAAAAAAAAAATAAAAGCAAGCTGGGTCCCCAACACTTTTTTTTTTTTTGCCTCTATTTAAAATATTTTAAGGATCCTATGTCAGTCATAAGAAGTGGAAGCGATGGCACCTACCCGAAGCAAGCGCGGAATTCAAGAATGGCTTTTTTTGGGATGTAAAATTTGAAGTGTTAAATCACAATTCTCCTTCAGGCAGAGATTTGCTGGCAGGGGGAGGGAGGAGAATATGTGTGACAACAAAAAGCTGGGATTTGGGAAAGCCTGTTTGGGGTTGGCTGCCAGAGGAATGCTCCCGCAGCAGCCAGCACCCAAAGAGGTGTCACAGTACAGACAGCTACAGGTGTCCCTTATTTCTCAGGTCACTGCCTTTACTAACACTGAAGCTCTACAGGAACACCCTCCTGTCCTTAAACAGTATTTTTGCATACTCTGAGAGAGGAATCTGACATTTATCATTTAGTTAAGGCTTAGTTTAAAGTGGCGTGGCCACACAGCATCACACAAGTGCTCACCTATGGCAGCGGGAGAAGCAGTTGATTGATCCCACCCCCTGTGGCCCCCCAGCATTGCCAAGTGATGCCTCCAACCTCCATGGGGGACCCTACAGTGCCAGGGATGCCCTTCAGAGACAGCTGAGGGTAATTCTGGGCCTGGTTTTGCATTACAAGTGCTACTCTCACCCAGACAGCACCGATCATTTCTACACTGCAAGCACGAGACAGTTCCACAGAGATGCAACACACACACAAAGCTACTCAACAAACATTTAGTACCACCATCATAACTTTTCTTCTTTTTTTCTCAAAAAAAAAGAAAAAAAAGAGGAAAAAAAGTAAACTTTAAATGGTCATTTTGATTGGAGGAAACATTTATAATATGAAGCTTCTGGATTGATTTTTGGTTCTTTTTTTTTCAGTTATCTTATAAAAAATAAGTTTTAAAAAAATATTGAAACTATTAAAATGGAAGATTAATAAAACTTTAATAGATAAAGTCAGTTAATTTTGCAATGTACCAAAATTAAAGCAAAAAAAAATAGATTTAATCAATACATTCTCTTTTCCATCTCACCCTCCCAAGATCAAGTCAACCACTCTGCTGCACAGAAATCTGGGGCTGGATTTTTGCTTATCAGCTGCCCTAAATGTTGAAATCTTTGTGATTGTACAACTAATAAAATACTGCAAAAGCCGGGGAAATTGTGCTTGTTATTTCCAACCAAATACTGCCTTTATATCTTTTAGACAACCTATGCACTGTCCTTGTCCTGTCACACACACAGATCTAGAAAATCTACTAAACTTTACCAAAAAATTACAGAAAGGAAATGGTAACACTCTTCAGGATAGCACAAAACTTTGCCAGATGTAATTCCTTATTGCACCTCATTGAAAATTTGATTTTCCAAGATAAATCTAAAGCTTACTCCTTAATGGTTTTTGATGGTTTGTTTTGTTGGGTTCTCTTACTTTCTTTAAAATGCAATTACAAAGTTGTCATTTGTAAATGAGATGAGCAACTGAAAGACTCAGTCAGTAAGTTTCATGAGAAAATATATCAGGAATGACAAAATATGGGTCAAATCTTTTTTTTTTTTTAATAGTATAGAAGCAGTGCTATAAAACAGTGAGGTTTGAGCACCTCACAGCTGATGCAGAACTAACTTTGGTGAAATCTAGAAACACAATTCACTGCATGTCATGTTGGTACGTGAGAGGTCTGATCCAACCCACAGCAGCTGAGGTTTTTGGGGTGCCCATAGAGCCCAGACAGGATCTGCTCTGAGTCAAGTATTTGTCAGGCAAAAATGTGCAATTTCACAAAAACTGGCACGGGTGAAGCTTCCTCTATTCATGGCTTTAAAACCAGGAAAAACTGATAAATACAGAAAAGAGTCCTTTTTTTTTCTGACAGGAAATCTAACCTAACAAAGCAAACACAAACAGCATCAGCCAGGGGATTAGAGACTCCCAAGCTTGCCTGCTGACCTGTTCACCATTCATGCTTGCCAAGCACACTCAAAAAAAACCCCCATAAAATGACCAGGAAAGTCTTAAATTTGTATTTTGGGGACAACTCTTAGCCTTGCTCCCAGGTCAGAGTGCAAGTGCAATCCCTGCTATGAGCAGAGAGCAGCTGTTCCAGCAGGTGGTTTAGCTGTGCTTTAAGAAGGGAGGAAAAAAAACCAAAACAAAGTCTGTGGTTCAACAGCACATCCAAAATGTGGGGAAAAAAATACAACTAAAACCTGTGCATTCCTGAGAACCCTGTGGAAAGGATTATTCCCTTTGATAAAGAACTGCCTGCCATGCAACCCAAGGCTCCTCAAACCACACAGGGAGATTGGTTGGTAGAAGAGCAGCCACAGGCAGGTTTATGATGGATCTGCTGAGACAGCACATGGACAAATCCAAAGGAATTGCTTTTTATAGGGATATTTATGTGGGAGGAAGGAGCAGCCACAGCCTGCATCTGGTGCTGTGGGTTTGTAGTGCTGCCACATGCAGAACTCCCACAATTAACTCCTGCCAACCTCTCGTCCCTCCAGATCCAGCAGCGCCCCTGTCCTGGCCCCAGCCAAGTCAGAGCTCCCTGACACCACAAATCGACCTGGGGACCTCCCTGCCAACCTTCCCCATGTGGGATGGGGCCAGCAGATGGGTGCAGGCTGGAGGATTTCTGAGGGGCACTTGCAGGGAAGCCAGAAGGAAAACTAAGAATTAAACTGTCACTTTAACAAGTGCTTAAATTGGCAAATTTGCAAGGAAACATCTCCCCTCACTTCCTCTCTCATTTTCCCCAAGGGTTGGGGTATTTCTCGTTTCGAGGGCATGAGCAGCACCCAGCACAGAGCTCCTTCACTCCTTAAACTTCCTGATGATCCTGGGTCTGCCTTGTCTGGAACAAAACTCTGCTCCCATCAAAAAGAGAGGGGCTGTTCAGCATCTCTGCACAGTGCAAGCCCTGCCAGCAATAGTGTCCACAATCTGCAGTGCACAATGTAGTGAAACATCTTCTCCAAAGCAGCCATTTACCCTGCACGTCACACTTTTGGGGGGACTTTGTTAAATCATGTCTGAGAACTGAACCAAACTGACAGGATTTTACTCCATTCAGCTATTAATGAACTGATTTATAATGGTTCATTCAGTCACTTGCAAAATCTGGGTTCCAGAAAGTCAGGACACCAGCAATCCTCCTGCCATGGATGAGCTTCATTAGTGTCTAGACCCAGAGATTAAGGGAAGGAAATTGTGGGGAGCACAGAATACCAGGAAACTCACTCTGACAGGCCAAAATCCACAGCAGAAAGCCCAGTCACTTGTAAATAAAAATCAATTTTAACACTGCTACAAAACCACATCAGCACACTGTACTCCAATAGGTATTTCTGTCAGCAGAGTGGTTTGTTCTGAGATAAGGAAGCTTGTTTGGAGTAATTGTAAACAAAATCTGATGTATTAACAGAGTTTCTACAGTTTCATTTCAGGTCCCTTAAAGCACCCTCAGTCCATGTGCACTTATGTCAAGGTTGAATTTTGGCCAAAGCTTTGCACAGAACTGATATTAAATAGTCCCAAGATGAACATTCTCAGGTTTGCGGTTGGTTTTTGGTGTTTTGGTTTTGGGTTTTTTCCAAAACCCCACATTTTAAAGTTTGTAATTTTCTGAGCAGGGAATAAAGTATTTTCATTCTTAAAGTCGCGTGTCAACTTATCTAAAAACACATTAAGAAAATAATCCAGTATGTATTTTTTGCCTCAGACTCAAATTATATTTCAAGCACCTTCATGTCATTTGCAGAGAAAACCTGACATTTTCTGGCCAACAGGTAAAGTACAGGAATATTTTTTCATTTGGAAAACAGTACAGAAACTAAAGTGAAGGGACAGGTCACAGAGGGAGCTGCTGCTATGGAGTGACCCTGACCAGAAGCAGGTGTGCCAGATGTGCCACTTGCCAGGTCTGGTTGATGCCTTAAGTTTTAACTTTCATATTTTCCAGATTCTGGACTGCATTAGTATGTAACTCTGAACTTCATATAAAGTGTTAGCAAG
>VZUA01106605.1:10947-26579 GCA_013401035.1 Horornis vulcanius
CTGTCCAGCCTCTGTTCCAGGCAGCCTCATCAGGCATCATGGTACCCCTCAATACACAGAGATGCCTCTGGAAGAGGGAAGGCTGAGCAGCCACCCAGGATCACAGTATGGCACTGCCACTTCCCAGTAAGGAACAGACCAGGACAAATCCAGTCCCTCTGGGAGCATTTTGGCTGTTTAGTGGGAGCTTCACTTCAATTAATTTTTCCATGAAGGAATACAGGAGGTAGCCTTGAACTGCACCTGCTTTGTAACTAAAGATTCTCACAAACCCACTTCTGTAGTGATTTGGCCAAGCAATTACATTCAGATTAACACTTCAAAGATACAACTCTGTCAAAGCAACTGAAACACTAAATGGGATTAAAAAGATTCTGTGCCACACCAAGCACACATATCACCCCCTTCCCAATCATCAGGATTAAACCCTTTCAGAAATGCATCTTTCCAGTCATTCACCCTCGGAAACAGAAGGCAGAACTTGCTGGTTTGCATCCTAACATCAGCAGTGGGGGTGGAGTTGGGGTCTGTCCTGTCCCCGAGGGTTATGGAAGCAAAAGGCAATTGCTGATGGATGGGAGACGCATGAGCAGGCAGAGGTGACACCATTCCTTAGCTCAGAGCACTGAAACATCCACTGCACTGCCCAATCCCACAGCAAGACATTGTAACTGGATCCCAAATCCCTGTAATTCCACTAATTCTGCCACATCCACTGATTCTGCTTCTACAACACAAGAATCAGACAAGAAAGGAAACCTGTGAGAGCTACAGCTGACAACACAAGTATTAAATTAATGCCATTGGTCATCAAACTGATACCAAAACTGGCATTTGAACCTTGCAGACAATGAGCACAGTGAGAGCTGAAAAACTGCATCTCTGTGGTCTGGGAGAAACATACACAGAGGAGAGAAGAAAGAAATGTTTTATAAATTCAGATAAACCCTAAGTATTTCCACTGTAATACAGCAACTGTGCTCTTCCTGGATTGATACCATAATGCACACAAAGTATAACAGCATTTAACACCAAAGCTCCTGTCTCAACACTGGAAAACATGGCAGTATTCTGGAAAATATAACAAGGAATGGTATCCCCAGCATTTCAGTATTTGCTGTACAGAGCACTATTTACAGTATTATCAAACAGCTACAGCAGATGCAAAAAAAAAAAAAAATCTTACAGTAAAAAGGGAGTTTAGAAAAACCCAAAAATCAGTGCAATTACCTTCTACTTGAAGTTTTCCTTAAGAAAGATGGCATGTGTGCATCAAGAAGCATGTTACCAAATGGAATAGAAAAGTAAAAAACAAAGGACTGCCCTGCATTAGGAATGAGGAAAGCCACACAAGGAGAGATACTACGGCAGGAGAAGAGTATTAAAAAATAGGAAAACAAGTGAGTTTAATTACACTCATCTCAAGTGTTAAAAATACTGAGAACTCTTCTTACATTCGTTTTGTTAATGTGTGAAAGATGTATTGAAAAGAAAAAAGTCCTTTATGGGTTATTTATGCCACCAGAGATGCTTATTTGACTGAGTCTGCTATTTAATCCAAAGCCTTTGGGCAACAGACACAAACAACTTTAGTCATAAAGAAAAACTTAGATGCATCTTAGAAACTTCAATCTTTTCAGAAAAAGAAAAACCTAAACTCCTCACACCTCTCCAGAAGTTTTAACTGGAAAATCCTTGTGGAAAAACCTCGTCTTATGTTATAAAAGTGATCCAACAAGAACAAGACTCTGTTACAACAGACAAAGGCTGCAGGAGTTATTGAGAGAGGCAGAATTAAAGCCAAATCTTTTTGCTTTTACAATCAGGAAACGCTGCCTGGGGGCCTGGATGGAGATCAAAGGTATTTGTTACCTGATAGACCAAGAAACGAGGGAATTCCTGTGCCAAAGCCTCTGGAACATGGAAGATCATTGATTGTAATTCACAAAGTCAAATATTCTAAAGCAAACCAAGCCAAAATAAGGAGCTCTAATAAAACAAGTGATCTCACTCTGTACATCAGTGCATACACACACACACACACACTCACACAAGTGTTAGATTGCATAGGACTGTCTTAAATGCCACATAAAGGCAGAGACAAATCCACTTCCTTCCAGCATTTCTCAACAGGACATTTGATCCTAAGGATCAGCTCAGTTGTTTCCTGGTTGCTGGAGCAGATGGAGTGGACTCGTTGCTCTGTTCAGTCATTGGAGCAGAAATTTCCACCACCAAGCAAATCTCTTTATTGCATTAGATTTTGCACATCAGGGAAAAAAGCCAAACTTTTAAGTATTTCATGTCTTCTGATAGTACTTGTCACCTCCCAAGAGGAGCATTTCACACTTGCTGATGCTGTTTTGGAGGGGCTGTGCTGTGGGACTCCTTTGCACGGGCTGGAAAATGCCCCAAGTGCCCAAGGGTGGCAAAAATTTGGTTATTGCTGACCTGACTTGCACAGTGACCCAGAGACTCAGAGCTGTGACCTCAGCTGGCACTTCTCCAGCATCAACCTGGAGGAGACTGAGATTTCTTGAGCTTTGTGTTGACCTGAGACGTTGCTGTTCTACACCAGACATGTGGGAGGTACAGAATAAAAAATAATACTAAGATTTTAGGTGTTTGTGGTGGGTTTTTTTGGACAGGAGACATTCTTGAATATGTCATTTATATTAAAAATATTCCCAGAAAGAGAGTGCTGGACTGCCAGCATGCTGTACTTTACACAAAGTATATAGCTAATCAGGTCTTTTTTTAAAAAAATGCTTTCAATTATTCACTAATTCACCAATGGTGGGAGAGAAAAGGAGGGAGACACAAGGCATAAAGAATTAGCAGTATTCGAGGCTTAGAAAGATCTGTAAAGGTAAAAATATCCTGAAATGCACATAAACATCCCAAGTTCTTCATACTGAGGGAAGGAAAGCTACACAGAATTTCTGCTCATTCCAAGAGGATACACAAACAACAGCTACTTTCAGATTAAGGGCCTGCCTAAAACTCCTTTTCTCACAAAGGAAACAACTTAAATAGGATGCAGTGCAGTCCCAGGCTGCTTCAGAAATGAGATTTGAGGTCAAGACAGATCCTGCCCTCCTCACCCCATCTGTACAATTCCATTGTCCCAGATCTGCATGGAAAGAAGGGGATGAATTTCACATCCAAGAGGTCTCTGCATAACAGACAGCAAATAAGTTAAATGATGTCTTAAAATGGATGATCTTTATCCTATTTGATAAGAAGAATTCATATAAAAATAATTCTTATATAAAACTCTGCCAAATGAATATCTTCACTGAAATAGGAAAGCTCTGAAGGAAACACAGAGAAGTGCAACACACCCACCACGGGGAGGATCTGCAGCTTAGGGGTATTTGAGGGGAGGTAGGTACAACCTCGCTGGCACACAGCAAGACAGACAATGCTACCTAGGATTTGCTTCAAATTTACAGAAATCTGAATTTATAGAACTATGACCAAGAAGACACTCTGAGCCAGCAGCCTAATCACCCAATTAGAATAGTACAAATATGATAATTCCATTAACAGGTTCTACATTTCACCCACAAAACACCGACAACCAACGCACTGCTACAAGGCGAAGATCTGAACTGGAATTATGTACCTAAAGGTCTTTATGCAGCAAAGGTTGGGCATTTTCTAGCTTATCCAACACCACCTGGTTACAGCTGACCTGCTCTGTGGCCAGAGCTCTGCATGGGTTAAAGCTACTCGCCCATCCCAGTGGCCAGAGGTAAAAGTGTCCAAACAGAGACTGAGCAGCTGCTCGGAGAAAAGGGAAAAGACAAAGCAAAATCCATCAGTGGAAGAGAATGAAGGTTTTCCAACCTGCCTCTCAGCATCTTATTTCATGTTTATCCCATGGAAAAACAAAGATCAAGTCAACATAAATAACTTTTCTGGGCTTTTTCCATTTTCTCCTAAACTGGCTTGTGGCATCATCATTAGTGCAATGGTTTACATGTGTATTATGGTTTTTATGAATCCAGTGTGCAAACTAACAGAAGCATCTGTCTAATAATCATCAGTTTTAATTAATGCTTCTCCTAAGAGAATGACAAAACTCTCACGTTTCCTACAGTTCTTATGCATAATGAGGAGAGTTTCACCTCCCTCCCTACGTAAACTTCAGTTTCCTAATGTTTATCTTTACTGCATAGATTCTCTGACTTCTGCCCAACTTCCAGCGAGCCACTCTCCTCTAGCAGAGCTCCTGTTTCACCACTACTCAACATATAAATAAAATACAATTGTTTTGTGCTTGAATGAATGTAGGATGTTGGTCTTGTGTGCGTCTGAACCGCAGAGGTAAAACCTGCTGTGCTGTGTGCACGTTGAAAAAGCCTTTCTGCAAATCCCAAGCTACAACAGACACTGGCTGCATCTCTCTCCTCTCACCATGTCGATTGCATATTTTTTTTTTTGCATTTGAAGAGTAATGTCTCCACAAAAAGGATTTTACTTTGTAAGTTCAAAGCATTCTTGATATGTTAACAGAAGTATAATGAGCACTCCTTAGTAAATAAAAATAAATAATAACATCTAGTCTATCACATTAATACTGTGAAACATATATAAAATTTACATTAACTCAAACAACAGTGAAAAAGGATTGTACTGTATTTATCACCACAGACCCGTATTCTTTAGAGACTTTGGAAAGTAAATGTCACAGTCCTGTATGACAAATCCTAAAGTTAGCTGTCAGTATGATTAAAAAAAAAATCGTTACAAATTTTTTTAAATGGCACATTTTCTTCTGCCAATCTAACTGGAGCTATTAAAAGCTTAGGTACAGGTTTCTTTTCTTTTTTTTTTTTTTTTAAATGCATCTTTAGTCTATGAAAAACATTTTAAAATGCAGCACAATAAAAAACATTCAAGAACAAGCTTCAGAAAATACATTTGCCCTTAGAGACACAGAGAATAATCTGAGAATAATCTTTATAAGACATTTCGAAACCAGAATTTTGTCACGCTCTTATTTTGAAAATAAAAATTTTGTAAATGCATCTAGAATAATCAAGGCTTCATAAACACTCAAAAAATGCTTTGCTTTCCTTTGTACTAAAAGCTGATTCACAGCATTTTAGCTCATCAAACCTTAGTATGAATTAGAGCTTTCCAAATTATCAAAAGCAACTCAATGAACAGCAAACTGAATGGGGAGTTTTGTGAGCTGGGTTGTTGGGTTTGGTTTTTTGTTTTTCTTCCCTAAGCCCTGAGATTGCAGCTCTTGATTTAATTACAAAATCTGGGTCTGTTTTATACCAAGCAGCTCAGAGATTTTTGGCAAACCACATTTCTGACAACAACGGGGTTTGGTACACGAATGCAGTTTGTGATCAAGTCTGAAATTCTGGACGGAAGGCTTCCTTGCAAATGGGAAAGAAAGGAATAAAGATGCATCACTCATTGCTGGCTGTCCCTGGGGTGGGGCATCTGTTGGTCTAAGTGCAGCTGGTCTGGTGTGAATCCAACTCTGCCTTGTCCGGAGCCGCTGAACATTAAAACATGTCAAGCAAAGTACATCGTGCGCAGCGTGTCCTGGTGCACCTGGACTGCCTTAGCAAGTGCTTGGTGATCTCTGCCATTGCTCTGGCCAGAAGTGTGGCTTCCTTCAGCACTGAAAGAGAAGGGAGGGGGGGAAAACAAAAACCAACAGGTTGGGGGGGGAAGAGAAACCCTATTTAATCTGCCTCTCCTTGCACACGTTTCTGTATCGTTAGTTTCTTCTGAAAAGAATGGTCAAACATTAATTACCCTTGACGCACCACTGAGGTGCTGAAACAGGAAACAGCACGTACAGGAACATCTGCTTGGTTTCAGCAGCATAATGCGGTGGTGAGAGCAAATCCACCCTCAAACTGCTGAGGACACCACTGATCCCAGCATTTACAAGCCCACTGCCTTCCAATGCTGCAAAAACTCAAAACTCTGAACTCACCTATCGTGTTCTTTATCCACCAGATGGTACCTGGCTCTGAAGGCCACCAGGTGTGCGTAGTACGCTGGTGCAGGGATGGAGACGGAGCGCGTGCAGCGTACGTACGTGTGGCACAGCTGGTAGGTGAGGATCTGCAGCTCGTCCGACGAGAAGCGATTGTCATCCCAGAGCACGTGGTAGTGGGAAGGTCTGCTTGTTCCCTGGAGCCAGATCACACAGCTCATCAGCATTCCCAAACATCTCAACTTCCACCTCTGCAGGGGAACTGCAGCGAAATGGCCGCTTCCTCAAAAGGCACAGGCAGCAGTGCTGCACATCCCAGCTGATTTTTCCTTTAAAAGGCAAACAACCTCCTTCCTTGTTCCCTATCAAACAAATCCCTCCCCCTTTTTTGATAGCACTGTGTTTCTCAAAATTTCATCTCTGAAATTAAATGATCATACTGAAATGCACTTTCATCTTGAAAACCTCAGATCTGACAAAAAGCCATCAGATAAAGTAGCTTTAGTACAAACATTAACGGTTAAAAAGTTACCATGCTGCACAAAATGTCTTACCTGAATCCCAGCATGACTACACAGGTAGAAGTCAAACTCTGAGGGGTGGGTGATTTTTGTGTCCACTGTGGTACCAGCTGGAATGTTTCCACTTTTTCCAACCTGTGTAAACAGGAAATGCAAAAACACTGAGGCGTAACACAAAGGGTTTTTTTTTCTTTTCAGTTGTATAGTCAAGAAAGCAAACATAAGAAAAAGATCTATAAAAAGCAGAAAGTGAAGAATGTGCAAAACTGCAATGTTGTTCCAACTGAAAATCTGGAGTGTCTCTACTATGGAGAAAGAAAAAAAGACACAAGCTGCAAAATCTTCTTAGAAATTACCTAGAAAGATTTGTTTTTCTGAATAATGTAAAAAGAAGTTCCTGCAACTGATTTGTCAAATTCTTTTCACCTTCCCACTCCAGAACAGGAGTAACTTTTCCTGTTTATACCTGTGAGAGGACAATCCTTCCTTGTCAGACAGGCCTCCACTTCCCTCAAAATCTCTTCAAAGAAGAACATCAAAATACCCTTTCAAAAAATTTAACATCTGTAATCACAGCATTTATTAATGTAACAACCACCTTCATGTCAGCTTTGGGAGTTACTAATTATTGCCTTGAAGCCTAGTGGGCTCCAAGTGCTCCCACAGAGAAGCCTGACAGAAGGAAAAAGAACATGGAAATCCCAGTCTGTGAGCAGAACTTTGCCATCAGCAGCTCTCCATTCTCAGTAACACCTGGGGAGTCTTCTCTTCACAAAGAAAGGATCAAAAATCAACTTGGGGAGTCTCATCCCCACCCAGAAAGTACCACAAATAAACAATAACTGGTGATTTGGCTGCCTGCTGGACGTTTGGGGGTCTCAGTGAGAACGTACCCGTTCATTTTTATCCGTGCAGAAGAGTCTGGTGTGGTGCCTTTTCTGCACCACTATAAATGTGATGCCAGGCTGATAATCCTTCTCCAGTTTAATGCAAGCCTCCCTGATAGCCAGCAGCTCGTGGTGGAGAACCTGAGCCACAGAGAGAGAGAGGTGTGATCAACGTGAACCATTGCCATCATATAAATTACTCTTATTTATCCACAGATAATTTATCATTCCTGCACTGTCACTCAGAGTAATGAAGATGTCAAAGCTTTCAGGACCAAACCTTAATTTCTTCCACTGATGAGGGCAAATTACATCAGCAGTTTCCTGAGCTACTTTCATATTTCTTCAGCTCCAAGTACAAGGCTTAGACTAATAACCTGCATGTCAAAATCTTTTTAACTACTAAATACAAATGAACATTTAATTAGGCTGCTGAATACAACAGACTAATTATTTTCCAGACTAGAACAAGGGATAGAATCCAGAAGTGCTCAGCTGCTCTATCCCAGCTTTGTTTAGTCCCATGCAGGACTACAGACATCAGTAATAAGGAAAGTGGAACAAACCAAAAAGCAATTATTTGGAATGTGGGTTAATTATACATGAAAAATTCAGTGAAAACCAGTGACAGTTGAAAATAGGATATATCAAAAGTTCATACAAAGATTATTTTATCAATTCAAGTATAGCATGTGGCCTTTCCCTCTCTTCCCCCTGGATTTTGAGATGCTTTTACATATATAAATACAGAAAAGTGTACATATATGTAGCTAAAATATATAGAAAAATATTTCAGAAAATATGGTACTAGCAAACAAACAAAATAAATATGACAAAGTATCTGATGAGTTTTAACAGGAATAAAAATGACTGTAAAAATCCAGTATTTATTAATCCTCATTAAAAAAAATTAATTTTTCTTTACTGCCCAAGTTCTATGGGATACAGTCTGAGTAATATATCCTAAATAGGAAACAGATGTGGAACATAACTTGAGNGATTATTTTATCAATTCAAGTATAGCATGTGGCCTTTCCCTCTCTTCCCCCTGGATTTTGAGATGCTTTTACATATATAAATACAGAAAAGTGTACATATATGTAGCTAAAATATATAGAAAAATATTTCAGAAAATATGGTACTAGCAAACAAACAAAATAAATATGATAAAGTATCTGATGAGTTTTAACAGGAATAAAAATGACTGTGAAAATCCAGTATTTATTAATCCTCATTAAAAAAAATTAATTTTTCTTTACTGCCCAAGTTCTATGGGATACAGTCTGAGTAATATATCCTAAATAGGAAACAGATGTGGAACATAACTTGAGCTCTAAACTAACTGAACTAAAACTACACTTTTCACTTATAATTCTGTAAGGGAAAATATTTTAAAGGGGGAAAAGTATTTTCAAAAGCACATGAAAAATATGAAAACACTTCTCCTGCCTGCTTGGTTATAATCCAACAAATTTGTTGAGGGAACATTTGTTGAGGTTACACTTCTTGTAACTCCAGCCACATCAAGGTGGAATTGTAAAATTCCATTACTACCACAAAACTACACCACTGGAATTTCCAAAAGATAAATATCACCTGTTGGAACTGCCCCTCAGAAACACCATCCCTGTAGAAGATGATGCGAGTTGGTTTGAACCTCGTTGATTTGTAGAACTGGATAAGCAACTCCCTGACCATGGCAGCCAAATCCTGGATGATTTCCTGGCGGTGCTGCTGCACCCGCACAGTGGCACAGTAACGGTTGGGATGAGCATCCATGCTTCCTACAACCTGGGGAAAAATGCTTAGCATCAAACCAGAAAGTACTTTAATAAAGGTATTTCATGAGATAACTGCACTGCCTTTAATGGCATCTTGCACACTGAGTGGTTGGCCTGGCAAAGATGTATCTGAAATTAAAACGTGCCTGGTAACAGCTCTGGGTTTAGTCCACCTGTGGCAGCACTCTGCTGAAAGAGAAAACTTGTTTGAAATCTAAAAGACTAATTTCCTGTTTGCACCTACAGGCACTTAAAGAATCAAATACAGTCTGGAGCACTGACACCATGAAATCATGAAGTTAGTTCAGACTGCAGCACAGGAGTTTGAACTCTGGGACACCAAGCCCATTTTTTGGATCCATCAAACTGAAATGGTGATGGACAACAGAAATATCCACACCCTTTATCAAGGGAAGGGATTTTTCTGCTAAATGTTAACATCCATATCCTGTAAAAGAGGCATGGGACTTAAAAATAAACAAACAAAAAAACCTAAAGAAGTGAGCCCATCTCTACTTGGTTTTCCCTGGACACACAGGTGTAACTTTTTAAAACAGATACATAATCTCACCAAAGATCTTCATTATTAAACAATCCTGATCAGCCACTACAGGTGTTTGATATAACACAAGCTAAAGACCATTCCCTGAATTTAAAATGTACATTTCCAAGAGATTACTGCATGTTTTGTGTTTTCTGGAAGCTCAAGTCCCCAGAAACCACAGCTGAGCCAGCCTAGTTCCCTCCCTATCAGCAATGAAGAAATTCTGATCATTTCTAAGTGCTGAAGAAGCAGATTCAAACATGCATCAGCTCATTATCAGGCTGCTGATAAATATGAGCTCCCAGAAAAGCTCCTCTGTGTATCAGCAACTCAGTCATTTTACAAGTTAGTACACACACATTTAAGTAATTAGCATCAGAGCAAGCTCTCTGAAGTTTCAATAAATTCCTGCAGAAAAATAATTTATAATGCTATAATTAGGCAATCAGAGGCAATGGACCACAAAAGGATTGAAAGCAATAAAATGTATTAGAGCTGAGCAGCAGGAGGGAGCTGGGGTGAAAGACCAGGACACAATTTACTCACTGCAGCAATGGAAGGCTTTTTCCCATCCCCAGCTGGTGGGTGAGTTACATCTGCACCAAGGAATATGACAGGCTGCTGGAATACTGGGGGTCTGGCAAAGAGAAGGGAAATTTGTAGAAGCAGCAAGATTTATGCTTAAAAAAAGCACATTAAAACTCAAATAAACAGCACTCTGTACTCCTGTAGTGAATTCATTAACAACTGGCATTTGATCACAGTTGGTCACTTGCCCTGTGGCAGTAATTAAAAATCCTGATTAAGGTTCTCATGCTGAATACTTAGGCAGATTTTTAAAGCACAGCTAATTGTTGCTCTAAATTAAAAATTAGTTTAAAAATATATCTACTTTTTTCTAACTTGAAGTATTGCAGTTTTTACCAACTGGACCACGGAAAGGAGTAAAAGTTGATCCCTTAGTAACAAACAGCATCTTAGAAAGGAAAATTAAAGGCCTGTGCACATAAGTAGATGCTATAAATAAAAATATTTTTCCAAATAAACAGTCTCTGTAAGGAAGTCCAAAAATAGTAAGTATCAAAGTTATTATTTGCAAAGTAGATTTTTTTAAAACTGAGCTTGAAAGTTTAAACAAATCTTCAGGTTAAGATTTTACACCACTGCATCAAGAGAGGAACACCAAAGCAATACAACACAAGTTTTAAACTTCAACTCTATTCTTTAGTAAAACAATTTCAAACAGGAAATCTTGGGCCACTAATTTCTTTGTGGGTGTGTGGGGGAATTATTTAATGGTTATGGAGATTAATTTATCTGTTTGCAGACCTTCTTTAAAAGAAATGGGAAGGTAATGTTGGGGATTACGCTTTTTGGGGGTTTTTTCTTCTTTTTTTTCTCTCAGGGAATTTTCTTCCCTTTTGTTCCCTAAGAGATGGTGAATGGACTGTACTAAAGAGACAAAAAACATAGCTAGGTGTCTTGGAATTCTGTTAATTTTGTGTTGTGGTTTGGGTTTTGTTATTGCTTTTATTGTGTGTGTGTGTNTTATTCCTTTACCCACATCTTTGCCTGAAAGCCCCCAAAGTCACACTAATTTGGAAGGAGGTGATCTTTTCCATTCCAGGAAGAATCCCACCTTCCTTGGTAGACACCTGTCTCCTAACCCAGCACAGATTTTAGATCCCAATGTGGGGCTTCAGGAAATGGTGTAAAAGGAGTAATATTCCTGGGTAACCTAATTTTGTGTGCTGAACACAGGAACCTCCTTAGGCACCATGTGGTCCAAGTTAACCAGGGTTGATTGGCACATGGTTGTGGCTCCATTTTCCCCATTTGCAGCTCCTTATCCAAACACGGATCCTATGACTAAGGCTACTGTGGCTGTTACCCAGTTTGCACAACAGGTCCATAAGGTGAGCAGTTCCTGGATTTTAAACTTCCCCTGGAACACGGGCACATGGTTGTACAACTATCACAGATCAAGTTCTGTGATAGTTGTAATTATTATGATATGGCCCAATATTATGACATTTATGATATGTCCCTTATCTATAACCCCACATATATGTCTGTGGGGTTTCATTACTAATGGTGCCCATTGTGAGGAAGCAATACAGGGGAGACTTTTCCCCAGTCCTTCACCCATTTCTTTGGATGTACCCCAACACCCTTCAAAGGGTTCAAATTTTTCTTTAGATGCTGCTATCATACAGTGGCTGGCGTTGCTGATAGGGCTAATCTATTTAGCATTTAGAGATAAGGAGGGAATGTCTTGGGTAACCACCCTGACATCTACCCCAGAGCTGCTGCCCAGGAGCAGGTCACAGGGGCAGGGGGCACTGCCCCACAGCCTGAGCCTGTCCCTCTGCCCATCTCAGAAATGAACCACCCAGACTGGATGGGGGCATAGGAGGAGACAGGCCAGGTGCTGCAGGAATACACTTCTCCAGCTGGTGGGAAGCCCTCCCTTCTCCCCACCTCAAAGAGGGGAAGTGGGATGGTGCAGCCATGGAACCCACACACATTACAGCTGTCCAGGTTCCAGATGAATCACCCTTGACCCAGGTCACAGGTATTGGCTGTTTGTGAGGGAGCCAGGGCTCCTTCTTCTCTGGGAGCAGCTTTTAATGGATGTGAAAGAAAGGATTGTTCACAGAGACAGAATGCAGAATCACCATCACAGAATGCCCTGGAAGACCTGAGGAAGGGATCCAACAGCTGAGAGAATTGACAGTACTGGAGGTACTTTTTGGGAGGGATGGTGTAGTGGTTTGACATTCACAAATTTCTGTTTCAGCATGGTAACAACCCTGATAAAGTCAGGTGCACAGGGCAAATGTTGTGAGCCTGGCACATCCAGGGCCATCCCAGTACTCCACCTTCATGGCAATGTCACCAGTGAATGCAGAGGACACCTGAGACACAGTGGGTTCCACAGCCAGCAAACTCAGGAATTCTGAGAGCACAGTCCATGGCCCGATGCAGGCTCACATCTCCACTGCAGTAAAAAGCTCAAAGAGAAGAATGTTGACCAAAAAAAAAGGCACTGTTGTTCTAGGTGGTCTCTATTTGTTTATGAAAACTCAGGCAAATAGAATAATAGAGATTTTATACTCTAGTGTGTACTGTAGTGACAGCTGTATACTTCAGTGGTCAGATCATTAAAACAATGCTTTTATTATAAATTTCAACAGAAACAAGTACTCCTCTCCAGTCTTCATAACCTAACTTTTGCAGGACTATTTATTAGAAGCCAAAAGAGTTTGTCTGAAGAGTCATTTAAGCTACAGTGCTATGGCTGCAGATAAAAGCTCCCAGTTATCTCAGCATGACGCATGTTCTCTTTGCAATACAATAACCCCTTCCTCTTTGAAAGATGAACTTACCTTCCCTGTGGCAGTAGAATGTTATTTACACCTCCTAACTTGACATTTATTTTTAAACAAAGGTTGGACAGAGTTTGTGGTGTTGTTCTTTGGACGTTTTTCATCTGCACACACTGAGTGGCCATGCCCAGCACCGTGTCACCAACGCGCTTCACCTCCGCTACAGAATGAGAAAAACAAAAACAAAGATTTGCAAACTGCAAATCAAACAATGAAGAGACTTGAATTTGGTGCCAATTACCTGCACCTGGAGTTGTAGCAAAGTTGTAGCAAGCTTAAAGGAACACAATGGAACCTACCCCCCAAACCCACCCAGCCTCCAGAACCTCCCCCCACTTCTGCTCTGCTCCGCCTAACTGGGTCCTAAATGCAGTAACTAAAGGCACTGTTGGCTTTTATTAACTAAGAAGTTTTTAGTTAATTCTTATTTTACAACTATATCATCAGCTTTGGCTAATGATGTGGGCAGGGTGGATAATACTAGGACACTGAGCACCTGTTGCATTATTAAACACTGGAATAGTAACACAAACCTAAAAGTAAAGTGCTGAGCAATATTCAGCCAAGCAGTTTATCAGTTCTTCACTGCAAGTTTATCACTTGCATAGAAAGGTGGCCAGTTTAGCAGGCAATGGTCAGTAAAAACTCCAAGGAATTCACTAAGTACTGTACAATTCCACAGGTTAAATCAAATCCTATTGTTAACAACAAAATTGAGACTTCAAGGCTTTTAGAGACCCACATACTCTTACACTCAGGGAAGAAATTTAGGCTCCAAGACTGGCTCAGAGAAGATGAACCACCCTCTTTAGCAACAGGAGAGGGAAAGAGCAGGGTGGGAAGAAGAGAAAAGACAAGACTGTGGGTATAGGAAGTGCAGGGTATGGAAGAGCGTAGGGAGAAAATAAGGAGAGATGATTAGAGGGGGCAAAATAACTGTAATTAAAGATAATGACAAGGAAAGAAGATGAGAGCGGTACCACATCCTCTCAGTGGTTAAGTAGAGGAGAAGAATTCCCTTTTAATGCCAAACAGGAATAGTAAAAATGTCATATTGCACCAAATTTCTATTGCACAAATTAGCGACAAACCACTTCCTTTGCAGGGTGAATTCAAGGGGGGGAAAAAAAGGTACTATTTCCTTATGTACTTGCTTAATCTCTTTTCATCTTGTGAGAGACAATATTAAAGTTAGAAAATTATTTTGTGCTATATTAAAATGGTGAGGAATTGGATAAAACAAATCTGCAGCTGCTTGGTAGATCTGATCCATCAGAGAAGAGTCCACATAGCTAAGGGAGAAAAACAGTGGCTGCTGATCCAGCTAGGCAAGATGAGTGAAAAAAGGAGGGAGGCAGGACAGGAAAACAAGCAGTCCTGCCTATAGGAAGAGGTGGAAAATGCATGGTTTATATAAAACATATTAAAACCCATGTGTGTATGCCATGTGAAATGCACTAATTGTCACTGTTTCAAAAAAACAGTTTAGGTTGCTGAATTTTCACTTTCTGTACACCTGTATCCTTGCAACCCAAGTTAAAAACTTGAAATAATAAGAAAAATAGACAGATATCTCCTTCACTCAACATTTTTTGCCAAAGGGAGATTGTGTGAATAAGCAAAGATGTTACAAAAGCTATAGAGTTCTTGAAGTCATTACTTCTTCAGTCACTTGGAATTTTCAGCACACAAATTTTATTAAGCATATTAAAATCCACTGCTTATCAATGTCAATCTCACCAAAGCCCTGTATTGGCTTTCTCACAACCTGAATCTCAAATGCAACCAGCAGGAAGAATGGGGAAAAGCAAATTAAAAGCAAAGAAAATATACTGCAAATAATCAGGTTAATACAAAACATCATGCAGCACAAGAAAAATAGGAAAATTAATTCACAGCCCATTCCCTAATGGGAATTTATAGAGTTAAACCAGCATTAAACCTCTCTCCCTTGGATAGTTCACAAAAAACACACAAAACTGTGACTGAAATGCACCATTTCCACTCACTGACCATAGACTGGTGTTTTTCCTGGCAAAATGACCACGACAAGCTGCAGCCCAGTGTAAGTGTTCTTGAGGTGTCTGAACATGGGCTCCACGCTGTCGGCTCCCTGGGCGTATTTACAGAAGCAGGGCTGCCCCTGGATTGGCATTCCAGCATCCCTGGAAATCTTCCTCAGCTGTTCTGTGAAGGACCTGGGGAATGCACAAAAATACATGACATTATCAGAGAGTAAAAACCCCTCTTGATTTTTGATCTTATTTTTAATGGAACAATTCTGTTAATCTTGCAGAGTTGTGCCATCCAAAAACCAGGGAATTTAACCCCAAGTGCATCTTTAATTGACAACACCTGTGTAGTCACTGAAGGAAAGACAGGAAATATGCTGTATAAATAACACCATTAATAAAAAAAATCATTTCCAAAGCAAATTCTATCTTATTTCTATGGGAAATACAGGATAAAATCGTTTTTGAAAACAAAAAAAAAAAAACCTGCAACAATGACAATTTGGGATAGCCTGATCTAAAAT
>VZUA01106608.1:1225-14496 GCA_013401035.1 Horornis vulcanius
CTGAGACCCAGAGAGAAAACTGTAGCTTGAAAATCTTTATTTACAGTGGGGGAAAAGAAATCCTTTGCCTTAGTCAGCTTCTGGCAGTTACTGAAGTTCTGCAGTGCAATATTCATCTGCTTCCCAAGGAAACTGGCCAGATTATCCATGTGATTGTGGATCATACTGTGCTGGATCCACTGCTGTCACTGGTCCTGAGGGTTAGGAAATACAGGATACTACACGGATTGCCTCAGGTCTCACTATCATTACACCAAGATGGGAACATGTCCTTCCTACTGGCCAAGGGGTCTCCCTGTGATCAGAGAGGAGGGATGGAACAGCTTCCTTAGACAGGCACTTTGGGTTCAGGGACAGAGGTGATAGACAGGTACATCTAACTCTCTGGAAGAATCATGCCATTTGCTTTCTTTCATGATTTAAGCATCCCTCCCTCTGTCTCCTTTGTCCAGGCAGCCTTGTCTGTCTCTGATTTAGATGTGATCAAATCAACATCCTAACACCTAGCGCTTTCCAAGGGAGGATTTCAAAGTATTGTATTGATGGTGGCAGTTGGTATTTGCTTAATGTTCATGAAGAGAGATTTACATCGTAGAGGAATCAGCAAGCAGCTCCATAAGGATGTTAGATTGGATCACCCAGGTGGTCACTACATCTCCTTTGGCTCTGATTTCCAGCACCCAAACTGAATTATGAGACTTAGCAATGCAGGGGTCCAACACATTTGTCAAAATCCTCTCAAAGTCCCATTGTTTAACTCCATATGGAATTTAATAAATTAGTGGCTCTGAACATTATCCAGCAGCACACTGGCCTCCAGTGCCCAGCCTCAGGCTTGGCTTGTACCAGCTTTGCAGGCTCTGTCTCTCACAACCAGGTGGTAGAAGGGGATTACAGGCACTGCTGAACCTATGCACAAATGAGGTGGAATTTTTAGCAAACATTCTCCACTATAAGCTCATTCTGCTTGTTTTCCTTATTTCCCAGCCTAAAGTTGGGATGTTTCACCTCTCTGTCATTATCTGTTGTCTCATTTCCAGGTTGAACTAAACTAAGGGGAGCTGTACACCTTCTACTAGTTCTGTGGGGGCCCTGTAGCAGGGAGGGGTTCTGCTGGCTCTGCTCACGTGACACACACATATTTCAGTAAAATGGTACTGGGAAGAAAAAAAGCTGTGCTTGAAAGTGGTAAAATGATAAAATGATAAAATGAATAAAATGAATGAAACAGTGAGCTGTGCATAAATCAGGGTATAGAGTATGTGTGTATAGAGTGTGTGAGAGACTTGCTGTGACCTCTTCTCTGTCTTGCCGCCCTTTGGGCAATAACATCACCAAGCTCTGGAAGAACACTGTAACTCCAGGTAAGCTCAAAGATAAGCTGAGAGGCTTTTGCCATTTAAACCTCTTTAGGGTCCTAATGCATTAACAGAAGATTTACATAGCACAAAAGTTACATAAACTGTCCTTTGCAGAAAAGTTCTCTTTCATTTGAGTGCCAAAATTTTACTTCTCTCTGAAAGCAAAGGCATTGCATTGGAATTTAACACTATGACTGCTACTTCCTTCTCCCAGGGCTCTAAAGCTGTGTTTTGGAGGATCAATAATGTGTCTGTGTGCAGTCTGCAAGACTGACTTTGTTAAAGAGTATTAAGGTATATAGAGTTTGATACTTTCTTTGGTTCAACATTAAACCAAGCATTTTTTCACCATTTAAAGCTGCCATTTTGACCTTAATCACTGTATTAGAAAGCAGCAGCCAGCTCAGCTGTTTGCAGGAGTTGTTTGCCTTCTATGAACTCAGCTTAGCTGTTCCAGTAACACACTATTGTTGTATACTATTATAACCATTAACTAGTAACTCTTCAACACAATGAATCTCTGTATTCTGAAGGAACTAGAGCACTCAGTGGGTCCAGTGCCCATCACTCAAAGGATTTTGGACCAGGGTTTGTCCCTGAATTAAAGCAAACATTAACCATCTGGAAACTAATCATGCAACATTCTCTTTAGTTACTGAGTCCTTGAAATATCCACTGATTTTTCATAAACATAAAAGGTCTTTGCAATTTTCTCTCAGTGTTTTTCAGGAAAATGAGTAAGAGGGCACTAATTACAAGCTTTAATAGCTGCAGAGTCTCATTAAAGAAGATCCATAAGGGCCAACTGTCTAGGTTATGAGACACAGTATTTTCACTTCTTGAGGAAGGCTAGGAAGGCCTGTGTTTGTGCTTAGCCTTCTCTTAATAGGCAGAGTCCTTGCTGTTTCTGAACTATGTGCCTGGCACGCTCTGCAGGTGGCCCAAAACCCCTGGTCCCTCCATCATATTTATAAGGAGGGAGTGGATTCCACCTAATCATATTTTACCAGTAAAAGCAGAGTGATAGTTCAAGGCCTGGAGGGGCAATTGTGTACATTTGAGTCTTATCTCAACAAATATTCACTAGGCATACACAGAATGGACCTTGATGCAAGAGTGGGAAAGATTCCCAGATTCCAGGTTAGTTATTTTCAAACATCAGATTTGTAAAGCAGAAGAATTACATTTCTACCTGTAAGCAATACACTATTCATTTGTCCAGAAACTGAAGGACTGGCTGTCTAAATGATGGATAATCTGAGCTACTGTGTTTCTGAACCTAGAAATGTTACTAATGAACATTAGCCATGAGGGTGACTAATGTTCTTGTTTGTGCCAATGTTTAGCCAGTCTGAAAAGATGTAGATTTAGTAAATGATCTCCAGACTTTGAGACTCTGCCCAGTTCTACCTCCAAAGCTCACCAGCAAGAGGGAATCATTTAGGCCACTCTGAAGTAAAGAAATAACAGAGTGAAAGCATTAAAGTAATAAGACAAAAGCCTGACTTTAGCCAGGGTACAGAAAAGTATTGAGCTGATTTTGAAAGCTGGTCTCCTCCTCTCAGTTGCACTGCATACGCTGTAAGATAACTCTTACCTTAAATGGAAGGGACCATTTATAACATACCCAATCCATAATTTAGAAGAATTCAGACATAAAAGCATCATGTGTAGTTCAGTAACATGACCTGAATCACTTGGAATTTCAACTGTAAAACTCAGAATCCAAGACTGCATATTCAACTTCTCTGATGAATTTATTCTCCAATTAGAGATATCATAGCTGTCCTTGTGTTGTGAGCAGTTCAGATTGTTCCATTTATTATGCTTTGTAGTTTTGTCAGCAGAACAATTTACTGCAGCCTGTCCATGTGTAGTGAATCTATAATGAATTATGGAAATTTGCTGTGAAAGCCTGACCTTTTCCAATGTTTGTTTCAGGGTTTCCCAGTACTTCTGTTCTTGTACGCCTTAATGGTCTAGGCAGAAAGGAGTAATTTCAAATATTGTTAAAGAAATTCACTTAAAAGTCTATCTAGACACATTAAAACTCATCCTTGAAAATATATTATTTCCTTCTACCTAAAGTAACACAAATATTACACTAAAAGAAAACTTTGGAGAACATAACAGGCTACTCATTAGGTTTTCACCAAGGCAATTAGTGTTATTGCAAACACAAAAAGGGTTTAAAGTTGTCTGTTGACCCGATATATACTGCACAGCATGTGGGCACTATCAAGGTGGCTTTCAAAAAGCTCAGAAGTGTGGCTCTGTTTTCTCATATATCCTGAAAGATAGTTTTTATATTAGTGAGATGCATTGGCAAAGTACTGTAAACTGAAAGTTTAATTCTGAAGCAGATAGTTATACCTGGGAAGGGAATCCTCTGACGTTAACTTATATGGCCTCTGATGGGCACAGGGTTGAATATCTCAGCTGGAGAAAGGACACTGCTCTGGACATTTGTGATTTAATATAAAGCCTTATAAATTGAGGGAGAAGCTCTCCAGGCTTTGGATCACTCTTCTGAGATCCAATTCAATATCAAGTCGAGCTGAATCCATTTCCTAAACAAAACCACAGCTATAGGAAGATAACAAAGGAGCTTCTGTATTCTTTAAGGCAAGCAAAAAGCGAGATTTATTTCAGAAGCCTTTAGATAATGTCTAATGTCCAAAGAATCAGACTGGGTAAGCAGATACATCCTCTTAAAATTATTATGACCACAGTATGTTAAAATTATTATGACAACAGTATTCCCTGATTTACTGACAGCATGGTCTGACAAGAAGCACAGATGCAGCCTCTTAAATTGCATAGTAACAGCAGTGCAATTTAAAATCCTTTGCTCTGAAGCTGATTTTAGCATATATGTTTACAAGGCTTCACAGGGGATTAGAAATGTATCTCTTGGCCATTCCCTTCTTCCAGATAAAGGGATGATCTTCAGCTTTAGGATGCCCAGGCTGGACCATTTGTGCATCTAAATCTGACTGTCATGGGACATTTAGAAATATGTGAAACCAGAACTTAATAAAGAAGCAGAAATTACAGAGCTAGTAATGGGACAGGAGAAGTAGAAACCTACAGTGCCATGTGCACTGAAGACCTTTGTTTTTTATAATGTAGCTGTGTCAGTGCAACCCCTTGAGGTTAATGAACCATTCCCTGGTGCTGTTGTTACTCTACTAACCTACAAGAGCATTTTCCAGCATTGGAAGGCCCCTAGGTATGTGATTTTGCACCTCCATGCATATGAGAGGTTTGGAAGCACCACAAGAAGGCAAGAATGATGCTGTTTTGGTACAGGGGCTGGGTCATCTCCTGTCTTAAAACTTTCTGTTTTTGAAACACATTTTGTGTTTTAAACTTACAGTTGCCCATTCAATAGGGAAGAAGAAAGCAAAAGGGAATTCACCTCAACTACTTACAGCATTACTTGATTTGAAGGCTAAACAAGCTATTGCTTGAATGTTACAATATTGCAATGAAATAAACCTATGAAATTGGGCAGGAGTTGTACGCCTTAGTAGGGAGAGCAAGAGATTCACTACCACACTCACCTCTTGCCTCAGAGTTGCAGACTGAATTGTGATGAACTACAGTAGAAACAGTATCGGGGTGGCCATGTGGTCAAAAATTCTGACCTTTATAGCATTTGGTGCATTCTGACAAATCTATGCATAGGGGTGTTTTAGTATTTACTTACCACTGTAATGTTTTATGTTCACAAAATATGTTCATAATGGAGCTGCATTCTGTGAGATGTTATCTATGTAGATATGAAGAGTTTCTGCCCTAAAGGATTTATAAACCAATAATTCTAGTTCAGTTTAAACAGAAGTTATTTCATAAGCAAAGCCTTGGGGAAAGGAATTTCCTGAGCTCAAACAAACTACAGACCAGCTTGTCCGATAACTGCTCAATATATTTATTTCCCAGTGACCAAGGTTTGTATTACCTGGAGCTGGAAGTTCAAGAGCTTGGAAGGCTGGTGCCTGTGCTCCTGTTAGCAGAGCTCCACTAGATCACAAAGGGAACTCTTGTGGAAGTCACACTACATCATCATGTTTCACCCTTGCTATCCAAGCCAGCAGCAAATTCATTTAGTTTAGAGCCAAGAAAGATCTTGTCTATGGTGGGGAGTGGGAAATTGTTCTGTGAGTAATTTTAAATGGTTTTAGTGTCAGGGATTTTTTTTTTTTTCCTTTAAATCCCATGGCCTTGGTTTTTAGGAAATTCTTTTTGCTATTTGATGTAATTTTTCCTTTACTGAGCTTTATCATTATATCTATACGAAAAACTACCTGGATGTGAAATCCTAAAACCACATTTTTCTGCAGTTTATTTTCAAACAAACTTGAAAAGTATTTTTGAATAGCTTTTATTATTGACTCCTGAAACTATTAAAATCAGTATCAATTGCTCACGAGTTGAATAGGTCCAGAATTTTATCTTTGTAAGGAATATACTGCTAGGAATATTCTTCTATGATCTTTAGAACTAGCTGACACCTAAATTATTCAATTGTGGCATAGATTGTGTAGAAAAGTGTGGAGAACATTAGCAGTGATTAAGGGACAGCTTACTTGTCTTCCAGTAAGAAGACATTTTGCCAGCAGATATGTTCATACTCTTTGCAAATGTACTTTGAGAGCTTACTGAGTATTGCTTGCTTTGGAATGACCTAGCATTATGTTTTATGAACTCCTGAAACAGAGATTTCCTTTGAGAAGACTTAGGGCCTGTTACAGTAGAGGTACAGTTCTATGAATTTACAACATGCAAGTTTTCCACCAAACTGGGGATGGCTCAGCTCCTGTCACAGAAATACTGTTTGGCATACAAAGGTAAAGCCAGCTCTGCTTTTGTCTATCCTAAATGCAGCGGACTTTGTGATTTGTTTGTTCAGTATTTGTGAACTGGAACTATCACTGTAGGGTGGGCTCAGTGGGGTGGGAGTTGCTGCAGCCCCATGGTGCAGCAGAATCCTTAAACATGTGACAATGTTGTGTCTTTGGAATATTTCCCCTCAGGAAATGTTTAGACGCTTTTTGTGAACAGGTTCTCTGCAGGAGTTTTGTTTCCAATGTTACACCAAATAATAAACACACATTTTATTTTTGAGGTATTTTGATGCTTCTGCACATGTTCTTTAATAAAGCTAGAAAGTGTGGAGGAGACTGAAAGTTAAACAGACCGAGTATATAAACCTTTCTCTTTTGCCACACCGTAAAAATACCTGTTTCAAATCAAGTTACAAGTGGTACTTTAAGACAGATTAATTCAAACGTGCTCTCTCAACCCTATTAAACTGTCATCTTCCCCGGAGCGGGGATAGGCACAAATCAAAGGCACAGATCACAATGACCCTGGTCACTGTGTGGGAGTTGAAAACTCATCTGAGGAAGGGATTGTGAATGACCTTTCACTTTGTACCAGGCTGCATCACACTCTCCGGTCAAATATCCATTTAATCCTTGATCTAGTGCAGGTGAAGTTGTTTGCCCGGCCAGCGCTGCCCGCGTGCGGGCCCTGAATTCCCGGCAGGAGCGAGCTGTGCCCCGGGCGAGCCCCCCGGGCTGCAGGGAGCGGGAGCGCCGCTGGAGGGCGAGCGGGCGAAGCGCTCCGCACCAAAGCGGGGCCAAAGCGCTCCCCTGCCTCCCCTCCTGCCCTCCGCCCCACGTTGGACCTGTGTGCCTCAGGGGGGAAATCGGGCTTCTTACAGAACCTCTGAAGCAGGATTCTTTTTTGGCATTCTGACATTAACAGTACGAATTCTTCATGAATTTCTTCTCTTGTTCAGCTTCTCAAAGAAGAGTCAATGAGTCACATTGAGTCACTGGAGCATTCCTGGAATTATGCTTCTCAGACATTAGAAAATGTCAGAAAAATAGCATTTCCCCTCGTGCTTTTGGAAGAACACGAAATATTAATCCCATTAGTTTAAACAATTCTGGTATTGGTTAATTGTACTGTCACAGATCTTATTTTTTCCTTGAGGCCACGTGTTGTAAAGTCAAGTTGAAATAATAGGAACGCAGGAGGAAAAAGTAGCATGGTATCCTGTGAACACCAGGGGTATCATTATCTTCTCTTTGTTTTCAGAAATAACCTAGTGAAAGGCTCTTTCAAAAGCTAAATGTCTTTGTTGAATCCTTTCTCTGAATCTATTTACCAGCACAAAAGGCTTTAGCCTAAGAATCAACTCAAAACCCTGAAGAACAAGGACAAATGGAACAAATGTTCTGCCGATCTTGTGCTGTAATGTAGCACAACTTTTAATTTGTGCATAGCCTGGAGATGAGGTTTTTGTGTTTATAAAGGTCAGGATGTTGGTGCTCTCTGAAGCCCTGAAGATCTGTTTCTGATCCTTTCATTTAGCACGCATTAGGAAGTGATGTATCTGCATAATTCACTTTAGAAGTAGTAGTTCATTTAAAAAGCATTCTGAAATTATTTAGTTTATCAGTAAATCAACTGAATGACATTTCTGCTTCTCTTTTCAATTTTTTCCCTGTAATTAGAAGACTTTATTTATTTTATGTGACTCCCCTTCAGAGTTTGTACTAAAGTTGCTTTTAGACAACCTCTTAAAGCAACAGTAGTCTGAGCTGTATATTTTCCATCAAACTTCTAACTACATTTGAAAAAAACGAACTTCTACTAATGCTGACAGTAGGATCCATGTGCATTTTTCAGTTGGATATAGTAACAGTCCCTGTAGAGGTGGTGTTTCAAATTCAAAGGGAGCGTAACTACACTGTCTGCATTATTTGCTACTCCTTCACCCTAATCCAGAGCGATGGTGAACAGATGCAACATGCTTCTTTTGATCAGTGATTTCCTGTCCTCAGAGGACCTTGTGAAATTGCTCTCCTTCCCATTTCCAGATGGTCATTCAGAGGTTCAGTTGAATTTGGTTTTGAAAACATTAAACATTATCTCATTCAGTTCCCTCTGATTATGTTTTTATTACTTTTATGAGAAGGGCTTGATGAACTCTCTCTGATCTGAACACAGACAGTTTTTGCGTGGGATTTGGATGGCACCACATCCAAGTTGCCCATGAAATCTACCTGATAATTTTGCAGACAAATCAGTCATGAATCATCTGGAAATGTAGAATTTATGAGAGTATCTTTTTGCTCCGGGCAACTTTATCTTACTCTCAGGGTTTTCAATCTTTCCCATCACAAACTAGTGGATGACTGTGTGCTGAAACTTTGGTGTTGTCTTATTAGCCATAGATTTAAGACATACATTTTGGTGGTCCAATGGTTTGTTTTGCACACTGACTTGGAGAAAATGCCAGCAGCAACACTTAATCAATTTTTCATTGGTAAGAACTCCATCAGCTATTAGTTTTCTATTTCTTGTCCACAGTTCCCATAGAAAGTTTGAGATGTGGATCACAAGAATTGTCTTTGACAGGCCTCCTATTAACAGTTTTCAAATGTGGAGAAGTACAGGGGTTTCTGTTTCTCAAAATATTTCCATGGATCATGTTCTGATTAAAAATGTATGTATCCTATTATGTGCATGAGCTGTCTCCCGTGAGATGTGAAACTTGTGACCTACTTTTAAAACAGCTCTAGTGCAGTTTCCCAAGTTCTGCTGGACACTCTTTCTCATTATCTGCACCAATTTCCTGCACTGTGCTGGAGTCTGCTTTGGACATGACCTGCTGCCCACAGTAACTCTTGCTGTCATCCATCTTTATGTTGGCAAGCTTCCATTTTATGCCAACATTCCTGCAAGAACAACTGAAGAATGAGACTGAATCACGTCAAGTCACCATAATTCTTCCTCAGTTAAAGAAATTTATTTTGATAACCTTGAGCTCTGGGCTCCATGAAGCATCTGGATGGCTGGGCTTTTGTTCCTTGGTCTTTGGTAGCTGGATGATTTCATTAATCTGATGTAGAGCTGAGCTCATTTATCTTATTCTTCCTTGTGTTCAGGGTTTGAATTGTTCTGAGCTACTTTTTACTCCTATTAAAATCTCTCTGTTATTTTGTCATCTGGTCCCAGAATATTAGAGGAAACTAATATTTGATCAGAGTAAACTGATAAATCTGGTAGAAACTGTCAGAGTAGTTCTGGACACAGCATGGCTCTGGCTTCTCCTGCCCTTGTTATATAACAGTGTGCATACTAAAAGAGGTGCCTCTTTCCCTCTCTTCCATTAGAAGGGTGGAGTCTGCTTGTCTACCTGCCTGCCTAAATGCTCAAGTGACTGGATTGGTATTTCTGTAGGTGCAAATTAACCATATCAGCAGTGCAGAAGTGTGGGAATGGGGCAAAAGGAAGCCTGGGAAGAGGTTTAATGGAATACAGGGAGACTAGGGAGAAAGGAGATGTGAGGAACTAGGAAGGGCCCAAGGATGAATAAGTAGAGAGCTAGAGGTGTTATGTGAGAATATAATTGAAGAGAGAGAGGGATGAGGAGGTAATCTGAAACGGAGAGGGTTTTTGGTGAAAAAGATGGCCAGAAGTAGGTGCAAATTATTACAAGAAGTGAGGAAAAGGAGTGGTCTCTAGAAGATGATGAAATACAGGGACAATGTAATATATTGGGAAGAAGGATCTCCTCTGTTTCTGTCCTCTCCCTGGACAGAAGGTGGTATTGGAGGCTCTGTTACCTCAGCCAGGTAGAGGAGGAAGAGTGCCCTTGTGTGCATCTGTAGACTTTTATCTTGGTTAAGTTATCTTACCGTGGGGAAGTGGGGGATCTTTCAATTTAAGAGGTTACTAGAAAAACCTGGTGTGATATGATGATTTTATGTTGATCAGAAATTGGCAGCCACAGTCTGGTTCATTTCATAGTGCTTGCAACTTCTTGATTTACATCTAGACGAGAAAGACATTTCTGGCTCTGTACCTTTTGTGAGTTTACTTTAAATTAAATTCATTAGGCCCTCCAAGAATCATTAAAGAGATTCTGCCATGCTTAACAGGCCCCCCAATTGCATTATCCTATTAGTTATGATCTTTTGATTAGACTTTACTTTCAGTTCAACTACAAGCTCCTTTGAGTAAAATGCCTGTAATTGAGTGTCTTTTGACACTGAGAATACATTCTGTCAGTTTTTTGATAAAAGCTTTATGTGTACTTTAAATTTTGCTATCACAAATTTAATTGAATAATAACAAAACATGATGAACTTATTTGATCATATACACTCCAACACAAAATTATCATGTTCTTGTAGATAATTATTTCAAGTAAAAATTCTGTCAATGAAATGTAGAGAAGATAATAATTTGTCTTTTTTCATTATTAGCGCAGGTCTCATCACACTTCTGTTATTTAATATTTTAGCCACAATTAAGTATTATTTGAATCTCCTGCTAGAAAAGAATTAATGTATTTGTGGAGTAAGATGAAGATGGAGTGCTTGGAAATGCTAATTTTTCTTTTATATGCTTATAAATTATATATGTATGGAAAAGTTAAGGAAATCTATTATGTCCAGCAGCCATGCCATAAAAATGTTTTTCATCCCATCACCTGGATTGCAAAAAATGCTTTCAGTTTAACACATATTTTTGAAAACTTTCATTTTTTTGATCAGAAAATTGGTTGTTTGCAATATAGCAATTATTAAATGCATGTTGAATGCAGCTCTTAACATACATAGTCAAGACATTTGTAAACTTCACCCTTTAAATTCAGGGTTCATAATTTTTTGCAGAAAATAGAGTGTTACACTAGACTTTTAAAAATTCCTACATCAAATGGTTTAAGCTATTTTTTTTCTTTTAGTAGCAAAAGCTCAAAGAAATTCAGAAGAACTTACCAATAAGGATGCATTTGTTAATGTGGGGAAATAATATTATTCTGCTTAATAGAGATGAAACACCTGCACAGAGTAGTATTGTTTTGAATTCGATGTGCAAAAGTATTTTGCATTTTGTGTGTGAATCTGTAGTTCATTCGAGCTGCACCAAATGAGGGTTAATGTTATCTCTAGGCCAAAAGGTGTTTATTAGCACTGCTATGCCACTGAGTTCCAGTTCTGCATCTGATGAGTGAAAAGGATATTAAAGCACTAACCTAAGATACTGAAGCAGTAAAACAATTTGTGAAGATCATCATTGTGACACACGCTTTTATTCCAAAGTAACAGAAGCAAAAAGACTCTGTGTAGTGTTGCAGCATGAATTTGCTGTTCCTTTACTTGGGTAAGCAGTTATCTCCCACCACTATCTCCACTGTATGTTTTCAGTCACATTTTGGAGCTCTGATTCTGTTGGATTTCCACAGCTCCTTATCACAGCCACCCTCCAAGCATGCCACAGAGCTTCAGATGTCTGTATGTGGGGACAACACAGTGACTAGGCCAGCAGAAGGAAATTTGAAGAATGCTTTGACAATTGATTCAAGACAGACATTTCTAGGACACAGACTCCAGATCGATGTTCAGGTCTGGTCTGTGGTAAGCATTGTCCATATATTTGCTTGAGCTGGAGGATGGGAAAACATGTTCTGTGTATTGCTTAAATTCTTGTTTTATTGTTTTCACAAAGATTATGCATAGTCAGAACCTTAGAAGCTGACCAGAAATGTTCCTTATGCAAAGATATACACAGTGCCACCTAATAATCCTATAAATTTTTTGGGATATTTNATTTCCTAGCAAGAAGTGAAAGAACAGAAGTTTTCTACCAGTACTGCAGACAGAAAACCCTCTGGTTCATCCGACTGACACCATCATTACCATGGTACTGCCAGCATTGCTTCCTTCTGGGGCCCTGGTTTTGGAAGAGAGAGGGGGAAAGGGCTATTTGCCCACTGTTATTTGAACAAAACCTAATAAACCAGGCCCTGCCTCTCCAAGGTTAGACTTAAGAAAGGGTCTCTGCCTGTGACACAAAGTTTACTAATTAAAGACTTTACCCAAGTAGCCAAGCTGACAGACAAGGTGTTAGTAAAGAAAAGTGCTGCTGTGTTGAACCAGTCAGGCTGAGCAACCAAATTTCCCCCAGGAAGAGCAGAACAGGTTTGTGAGGACACACTGTATCTGACCCCACAGTAGTAGTGCTAGAGCAGTATTCATCATTGGAAGGAAAAAAAGATGATGCATTTTTCCAGCACATGGTTAGATGGGACCGTGGCCTTTCACCCTGACATTCTCAGCAAAAGTTGCACTTTGTGTAAGTGACTCAGAGGACATGCCAGCTTTGGTAGTTAGGAAACGTGCCTGTGCCCTCTGGCTTCATTAGAAACCAATAAGCAGAACAGTAAATAGACTACAAGTTTCTGGCATTTTGGGTAAGGTTGCTTTTAAAACGTTCTTCTGTATTTGAAAGGAGGACATGACTCACTTAGCAGAGCTACATTATAAATGCTGGCTTGAAAGTGCCCCATAATAGTGCTTTTCATTGCAGGCTCTCTGCTCACAGGGCTGGGAAGAGTACACCCTGCCACTCAGACCTGTTGTCCTTTTTTCCCTTGTTAAAGCAATGCTTTGATGCTGGCATGCAGACAGCTGCAAACTTAGTAGGGCTAAACACCAGTTTCCTCTGATCAGATTCTTTGCCAGGGTCTTTGCATATCAGCTCTCAAAACACCCACAGAAAAGATCTCAGGAACAAACAGGGGCTGCAAGTTACAGTCGCCTGTGCAGTGTATTTGGATGCCCACCCAGCAAGCTTGAGGNCTTTAGAGCACAGTAATTAATTTGTCAAGGGTGGAGAGAAGTTTTTTTGTTCAGTAATTGCATTAAATACAATTTAAAGATTAAAAAAATCTGTAAGATCAAAGCGAAGCTGTTTAATCAGACTCCTTTGGTGGCCAATTTCTGACCCAGTACAGTTTTTATTTCCTGTTTATGTTGTTGTCATGCTGCAGACTGCAAACTCCTCTGGCTTTCTTCATGTGGAGGAGTGAGACTTATCTCC
>VZUA01106608.1:36553-53103 GCA_013401035.1 Horornis vulcanius
GCATTTTAATGGATATATTTTATTTCCCCTACTCTGAGTCCAAATCATCCCAGGAAGGATGAGCCAGTGAGTCAAAATGATTTTGAAGATATGTCTACCTCTTGAAAGGAATGACTTGATACCCTCCCCACAGAGCTGTATGGAAGGGAGGAAGAGTACATACTGATTTTGGGCAGTGCTAACCTCAAAATGCACATTTATATTGCAGTGACTGCTGTGATTGTAACTTGTGTAAGTGGCCCTGACTCCAAAAAAAGAGTGACCTCCATTGCTGCTGCTTGGGTTGCTGTGCCAGCAAAGTGCTCAGCAGGAAGCTGCCCCCACTTAGGGTGGCCTTGTAGCCAGCCCTGAAACTGAAACAGCACCGAGCTATGGGTGCCAGGACCCAAGGAACTCTGCTTTAGGTTGTTCCTTGCCAGCCTCTGTGAAGCAGGGCAGAGTTCTGTACTGAGCCTGTCTGAAAGGCCTTTGCTCCAACAGTGCTGGGCCAGGAGGCATGGAGTGCTGAGCTGACAAATGCCCTTTGGAGTTACTGCTTTTCTGATGCTGTTGCGTGCTCTAGGGAGCTGCATTCCTTCTCTATGTTACATTTTTTGAAAGATAATCCATTTTTTTGATCCAGGAGGAACCTGGGGGATTGTCCATTAAATAGGAAGTTCTCTCACTTTATGATAATTTTAAGTATAGCAGGCATGCATGAAATTTTAGAAGGGGCCATTCACCAAAGCCTGAAGCATAGTTCTGAGTGTGGAAGGATGTGCAAGAGTCTCTGGAGATCTCTGGGTCAAGGAAAAAGTGGGTTATTTCTCTACTGTGCTCCAATGCTCTTTGTGCATGTGCTGTGAAAATAATTTGGGCTGAATTTGTGAAAGTACTTGGCTGCCTAAGGACACAGATTTAAGACTGTCATCCATGCAGGCTTGAAGGCTGGTAGAAAGAAATTGGCACAGGCAGCTGTGCTGGTGAGAATGGGGTAAAAAGATTGTAAGGGGACACAAGAGAACTTTGCTGGGTTCTATCTTGCTCATATGTGCTGTAAGCTCACCATGGATTTGTGAAGATTCATCTGGATTACCACTCTTCTTCTAGGACAGAGGGGTCCCAGGGAGGAGAGGAGGAACAGAAAGGTAGCATGGATACTTCCCAGAACAATCTCCCAGATGTCCAAAAGTTTCACAGTTGAGAGCCTGTCAGAAAGTTCAGTGCTTGTTGAAATGTCAGCCACCCCTCTACAGCCTAAAGTTTGCAGGAGCCTTTAACACTTAAATGTAAATAAATACTTATACATTACATATATATGTAAAAAAAAAATACATAAACCTTCATTATTTCAGAGGGCTGCCCACACTGTCTATGTTACAGATTTTTCAGCATTTTTAGAAATACATAAAATAACCTTTCAGCATCCTGCCAACCTATGCCTGGGAAGCTGATTGAACAGGTATGTTCCAAGTACTGTTTATGGAAAGCAAGTACTGGGATGTTTCCTATGGACAGGTGCAGCACAAACATACTAAGGTCTATTGCCAGTGCTGAAAGGATGAAGCGCAGCTCAACAAAGGAGCTTGGTCAATGCATGAACTGGTAAATAAATGATTGGTGTAGCTGTGGTGCCTTTTAATAAATAAACCACTTGAGTAGAAGAAAAATGACACTGAAATGCATAACCACAGCACTTTCAGAAACACCGCATGCCTCCTTCAAAAGTGATTTATCAGCTTCTTGATTTTGATATTTGTCCTCATAAAAGAGCAGTAAACACTTTGGACTCTTCAAATCTGAAAAGATGTTTCTGTATTTGCCATGTGCTAGCCCAGGCTTTTGCTGCATGTCAGTTGTGCCAGTTCCAACAAGCTGAGGTACTGAAGAGGGCATTTCTTGTTTACTTCCCTGGAAACAGAAAGAGTGTTCTAAAAAAGAGTGTTTTGGCACTTGAGTATATGGCTCCTAATTTTAACCCACAAAGTAACTCCATAACTGCTTGGCTGACAAACTGAGGAAATGCAGCACATGACAGCCTGTTTCTTCTGCCTCAATAAGTGTTTTGTCCAGTTTTCTAAAAATGATGGCTCCAACGACAGGGAATGGGCATAAGAGCTTCCCACAGCTCTTGGGATACAGACAAGCAGAGTTGAGGAGCTCTGAGTTCACTTGTTTGGTGAGTGGGTTGTGACGTCTCCTCCAACCTTGCTCACCATCAGGAGGGGCAGTCTGATCTGCCACTAAGCAACCTGGCTTCTCTGCACCAGAGCTCCTGTCTGGGATTTGAACATCTTCTTGTCTGGGGCTTTAACTGAAGCAAATATTAAGCTTTTCAGGGTTTTTGCATCTTTCATGAGAAAAACCTTAATAGTATTCTGTTATTGCAGGAAGGATTTCAGGCTTCAACCTGAATGTGGCTGAAGGCAGGAGCAGCAGGGGCTCCCTTACACCAGGGCAGAACACGCTGGTGCAGAGCACAGGAGAGGGAGACTGTGCTGCTGTAGGTCCTCTTGCTAGAAAATGAACAAAATTGAGACAGTGTGTGTTCCTGCACACACAACTACACATCCATCCCTATCTAGGCAGGAAAGCAGCCCATTTCTCACTTTAGAGGGCTCAAAATCTTTCTTTAAAAGGACAAGAGAGTATAATTTAATTCAGAGATCCTCACTTTCTCTGTAACCTGAATTTTTAAGGAGAGACTTCAAAGGGGCAGACTCACATTTCTCACTTCTGTTGTCAAACAAAATGTAAAAACAACAGCAGGATGTGTAAATTTTTTACTTAAATTATTCCTCTGATAGAAAGGATCAGCCCCCATAGTCTAAAATGTATAGTACAGAACCTTTGGCTTGCTTTAATAATAAAAAAATAAGATTTCTTCAAATACTTGCAAATTAGAGGAATTTGCAGAGCCAATCTTAGAAAAAGACAAAGGTTGTGTGATTTATCTTCCTGCCTAAAGATAATGCTATTTGCAGAAGCATCTGTATTGAACAAATCCAGACAAATTATTGATGAAAAAATAATTGACAAATGTTTTCCCCTTACTGTTGAATTGTCTGTGGATTTATTTTATTTGTTCTCAATTTTAAATTTATTTACTTAGTGATTTCTGAAGATAACCTTTCTTTTTATGCTTTTTTACTCAGAAGAATTCATTGCATCAGTGGCTTGCAGACTCTTCTGAGTGAGCCTCCCACTCATAGTCTCATCTTCTTCCCTGCCCCCTCCACTCCCAGCAGCTCTGTAAGTCTGGGAGATGAAAGAAGGGGGAGGTTTGTACCACAAACCATCTGGCAACAGTTCTTTCTGCTGTCTTGTGTCACTCTCTGCCCCTTTGCTATTACCTGAAGGGAGTCTGACAGCAGTGCTGGGGCCTCTGTGCTTCCCATCCCCGGGTGCAGGGGGAGGCAGCACATGGCTCAGGCTCCTTCCTGGATCCAGCTGTCACCCGGCGCTCCGTGCTGAGGATCCAGTGTGCCTGTGTATGGAGGGAGTGAGGCAATAAGGGGTACATCCTGCTTTAGAGTCGTTTAAAGTACCTATCTCTCCTGCTGCTGCTGTGAGACCTCTGCTAACACGCCAGAGCTGAACTCTGGGGAGAACACTGCCCATGAATGATTTTTGCCTCTCAAGTTTACTTTATTCTCTTTGCAAGTTTCTGATCATAACTCTTAAAATCTGGTTTCCCATAAAGTTCAGTATGAAATGCGTTCTCTGCACAAATCCAGAATATTTACTTCAATATAATTGTTTGCGCTGATTCCATGGCTTCATACGTAGCTATTTTTGGGACCTAGACTTTTGAATTCATTTTATTTGTGACTGATAGGGATGTCACTTCTTCTTCCTGAAAATTAGGTATTCATTTTAAAATGAGTATATTGCTTCCTTGCTTCTTGCCTTTGCCTCGCACATCTCCTTGGCTTACAAAGTTTGGGGATTGTCTCTCACCTTCTGTCTGCTTACTAATACCACTGAGCCAAGTCTAAATAGGAATTTCTAAGGGCAACCATGATACAAGTATTATAGTAGTGCTAACAGCAATTACTAGAGCTCTAGAAACAGAACAAAACAAGAAAATATAGTTCTAACCTGTTTATGTGTAAGTAAAAACTGCTGCATAGCTTTTGCAGGGTTTGTCCAAGCTGAATTTAGGCATTACATTTCAACTAGATTATGGAGTAAATCAGTTAATAGTTGGGGATGGTACTTACACAGTATTAATGAATTATGCTGTTAGGTGGTTATATAGAAAAAGATTATCAACCTCATGAATTTTATCCAGTGTGATTGATTGCCTGAATGTTTAATGTGAAGTCCCTGATTAGTCAGCCTCCCAGAAGGTTTTTTTCTCCTTTTACATTTCTATTTAGATATCTATTTATTTTTCTATTATTTTTCCACTTATATTTTCTTCAGCAAAGAATTCTTTCCTTCTCCCAACCCCTTTTAATTCATTCCAAAGTTTAAATGAAAAATAAAAAAATGCTAGATTTGGACGCTCTGGTAAGCTGCAAGAGGACTGACAAAACCAAAGTGCACAGTGTCTTTCCCAGACTGTGAGGCACTGGAAGATAACTGCTAATAATCTACCATCTGTTTATAAGATGTACATAGGTCATAATTCTAAAAACTTCTATGGCATGATATGAGTTTATTTGCCTGGGTAATTCCAGTGAAGTAAATTGAAGTATCTACAGCACTGAAGTACCTCAGAGTAAACTTACTGTGTCAAGCAGGGAAAAATCATGGGTTTACACACAGGGTCCCAGTTGTTCCAGCCTGTTAGGGTGTTCCCTTGTGTAGGTCAGGGGCAGATCAGCCAGCACTTGCTCTGCACCCAGCCAGTGTGGACAGAGCCCCTTGTGAGAAGGTAGGAAAGCATGAGGGTGTGGATATGTTCAAACCATGCCACTTGACTTCATGGCAAGAGACCAAACTCTGCCACTTTCCTGTACTCAGAAAATGTATCCTTAGAGGCTACTGCCATGGAAAAGGAAGCTGCAAACCCCACAAGATCCATGGAATTCTGTGTCCACAGATAGGTTAGGTGTCTGTGTCAGTTTTCATAACTCTGCCTGTCTTGAGTACTTGAAATTATGCTCTACTTAGGTACATTTTTCAAATGTGATTTTATTTTTTCTGACCTTTCTGGATATTTTTGAACCTGTCCTGCCCTTTGTCCCTCACCCCTTCCTGCACATGGGCTTTATGATGCCCAGAAGCCCCTCAGGTAGTTCTCTGAGTGTGGCTTCCCCTGTTGATTTTCCAGCTCAAATATAGAGAAATTAGACAACTTGGACAGTGTAAAATTTTCAGATACATTTTGTGATGCAAGGATGTTGGGCTGTGGGGCTTAGGTTACCAGTGATAATCCTGACCCACTTCTCAGGACAAGAATGGAAAAACTGTTCTCTTTGCTGAAACTACTTATGAACTAATGTCTGTTTACAGGGAATGGACTGGCTTGCTTTAATCCTCTTCCTTGGTGAATGAGTTTATTGCTCAGTTAAACGGCCAATACAGGGAGAAATATTGTGAGGGGTCATATATTCTCTCACAACTATTAATGTGATGAGATGGAAAACAAGCTCTGACACTAAGAAAGACACTGTTCTGATGAGATTTGAAATCCCAGCCCAATCCAAGGGTCTAAGGCAGTTTTTAATGATGTTGTTAATTTTCATTATTTAATACTTTCATACTATTCATCACTATTTCCTTTTATTTATTCTTTTTCTCAGAATAATGTCAGATCACTTGGATAGTGATGAAGATTTGCTTGTAACACAGTGTGTTGATAGCAGTCTGTCAGCTTGACCATGGTACATTTCGGGCCATGTATGTAAAAATAGACACCAAAAGGCTATAATAAATTAAAATGATAGAGAGAACTTCTGAAGGAGCTAGAAAAACTTCATATCTCAGTGTTGTTCCCTTTAATATCAACAGACAGGCATAGAGGAGTCTTCTTCATAAGAAGGTTATGGGAATATGGCTGCATGAATATTAAAGAAGGGAATTTAAATAAGGTAGAAATAGATACTACAATTGACAAGATCTTTCTAGGAACTGGCAATACAGAGGGAGAGATGGCAATTTTGCATAGTGTATCATAGGATAAATATAATGATTTTAAATAAATTATTTGGTACAAAGAAGAGTGTCTTAACTACAATTTTGTTCTGTTTTATATAATTTTCAGTGCTTCCTACAGAAAAGACAGAACTTGCATATCTCTTGGTCAGTCTTTTACATGACTGACGTATTTCATGTGTTTTCCTTTCATTCTTTCCCCTGATAATCAGTCAGTGGTGGTGAAAACACTGTCATTGTTATTCTTTTAATGGATTTGTCACACAAAATACAGTAGAGGAACTTTAACTTGTTTCAGGAAATTTCATATTGTTTGGCAGCTCAACATTTTTTTTATTTGCAGAAGACAAGCTCTTTAATACCCAGACAAGCTCTTTGACACACACCCAGTTCACAAAGCATGAATTTACCAATACATATCTTACACATTCCATTCAAGTTTCCTTTCATAGTTCAGACAGTCCTAAAGAGCCAAATTTCAGATAATATATCTATTCATATAATATATTCACATAAATTTCAGACTAAAGAACAGTAACAGAATTACTCTATATTTAATCCAGAATGTAAAAGTTCTTTTATAATGCAATGAAAACAATATAGTGAAATGAGACGAACATTTTCAAGAACAACATTTTCACCATATGTTAAGTCTGCTCCAAGAAAACACAATTCCAGATTACCAAATTTGAATGACACCAAATTTTCAAGATCTCAGTCCATCAAAGGATATCAATCACTCTCCCAAAGGCAGCCTTGCCTGAGAAGGTCACAAGTTTTCAGAAGAAACACTCATTAGTGATGGGATTGGATTCCTCATCAAGGCACTTTTTTTCCTCACTTAATTGCTGATGGACACATATAAATCCCATTTGAACCCGCTGAATCTTTGAAATACTGTGGAAAATAGTTTGGAGTGTCAATATTACAAGATGACCCAGTGTTACCAATTACTGGCTGACACTGTGTATGTCAGTAAACAAACCAATTACTTTTTCTGTTATGCTCCCCCTAAAGCAAATGAACCTTGTATCCTGAAGGTCCCACCCTCCTTGCTCTCCAGAGCCTTACTGAAGAGTGTTTGCTGTGGGCCTTGTGGGTCTTGCTGCCAGTGACACCACAGTGGGTGAGCAGGGTCCCTGGAGGAAAGCTGGCACAAGAGGACCCCACTGTGAAGCAGCTCCTCAGTCTGTTTCAAAACTAAACCTAGACAGTCAAGGATCATTTGTAATAGAAATACAAAATTTCTTTCCATGACAAAGTTTGACTTTTCATACAATTGGTACATTAGAATTGCACTCTTCATGAGTTTGAGGAGCAAGAGAGAATCTGCATGTAAGTTTCCCACAGGGATACCTGAATTGTAAAGGAATGCTAAGCCATGCTGCAGACAAAAGAACATCTTTAATTTTGACTCAAGAGTTGGAAAAATATGTCCTCCATCACTACAAAAAGAACTCAAAATTTGGTAAGGTATCGTCTAGCCACCTTGGACTGTTTCCTTATTAAATGTTGCAGATATTACAAGTGGTCCACTGGCAGTTTAATTACTGGTGTATACTGAGGCAGGTTAGGAAACACAGTATGCACAAAGACAATTGCTAAAAAAGTACATGATCCACTTCAGCTTTTCACTATTGCTAGGGGTGGTGAGGATATACTGGGAAACTGGTATCTTAGCAGTGTATAGAAACTTAGATAAACTCACAGGTTTTGTTTCCCAGGCTGTGACAAATGGATAAAATTTCTATTGCCCAAGTAAAATTGATAAACTCTGTTCACCTTCAACTGCAGAATTGCTTTTGGCAGAAACTCTGGAAAGTTTTAATGGAAAAGGGCTAGCATAGCTGCAGGATCAAGAGGTGAATGTCTATCTGCTATTTCTGCAGATAACTGAAAACATGTGCCCAAGATGATAGACTTGTATTGAGTATTGTTATTATAGCTTGCTTAAGTGGAAAAGTAAAATAATGGCCATTAACATATATTGGCTGTATGTTGTAGGGAAACCACATTTTGGGTTCCTGCCTCTTTCAAGTTAATATTCCACAAATGTGAGACAGTAACTTTCACCAGGAAGTAAACTCAGTTATAATCTTAGGATATAGTTAATCTTTTTTACCAAGTAAATTTCCATGGAAAAAAGTAAAGATACTGAAAATATATTTAAAAAAAAATACAAGAAAAGAAGATTTTGGAAAGCAAACTTAGTTTTAATGTAGTTATCTAATTTAATCAGTTTTAATGACTCATAAAATCAGAAGGGTTTCTTCAATTTAGAAACAGGGATGAAAGGCCATTCGAGGACTTGCTGGTGATGATACTTTTCTCCCATGCTTTGTACTTGCAAGCAACTTCCTCATAGTTACAGCTGGGGCACTAAAATATGATTATGGTACAGGTGAGAGTGTCTTTCTGCATGTTATAGCAACAGTGAAGGAAAATACAAGTATCTCATTTCCACTCAAAGAATGCCAGACTATCTGAACTCTAGGAGTATTGTTTTGAGCCTTGCTTTTCACTCATGTACAATGAAGGCTTCATCCAGCAGCAAGCTAGAGTTCAATCATTAATCACATGCAATTTAATAATTCTAATTTTTAAAATTTGCATATAGGGATAGTAATCAACAATAGAAAAACATTGAGAGTGCAAATGGTGTTTTAAAATGTGTTGTGCAAGAATATTCAGTGATTAAGCTGTTTTTCTTTATGCAGTAATATTTGGAAGGATGTGACAAACTCTTTGAGCCCTGCCTGTTGGTAATAGACACCCTGGTGGAGTATTTTGTTCTCAAAGCCCACAACTTCTGCTTTGTTTCTAAGTGCTTTTATGCCATTAAAGCTCTTGCCCTTGACAGTTCTTGAGTGAACATAATCCAAGACACACCACACTTTCTGACAGCCTCTTTTAACAGGCATTCCAATGCATTTTTCATACTTCATCTTTCATGCAGCCTTAATTATCTTCCCTTGAAAGAGAAATGACACTGCTCACTTACAGCATTTCTAAGTTTACACTTCTTTGTTTAAATTCACACTTTTTAAAATTGACAGTCAATTTCTAAGGAGATAATTGAGTTCTAGTTATGTAAGCTTTGTGTTACTATTTAGGAGGTTTGATTGGGGTTTTGGGGGAGTTTTGAAGTTGCACAACTTTTTGATACTTTTAGGAGCTTTGTTTTTACTTTTGTGGGAATTTTGCAGGCTATCTGCCAGTTCTGCTTTGTAGTTATAATGATATAGTAGTGTTACAAAAAAGTACTCTAATGATGTGTTTGAAAACTACACGGTGTCAGTTGGTTCTGTTTGCAAAATAAGTCAACATAAGATTCCATAAGGAATCAGCATCAAAAATGATGTCATAAAGATTTACCTGGTGCCAGCTGATCTTTAGTTTATTGTCATATTGGATGAGGCAGTACTCAGATGTGTAGCACTCATGTGCCACACTGTTCTCACAGCACCACTACCATAAAGGAATTTAAATGTACAGATTCTATACAGTGCTGACTCTTTGGGCTTTGTGCAGTTGTCAAGAGAACTTTGAGCTACCAAAACCTGTTGCTGTCAGATGAAAGAAATTGTCCCTTTCTGCTTTCCTGGCTGCTCATTTCTGCTCCAGAGCTGTCCAGCCACTGAGCTAGCACAAGTTTCTTTGGCCTTACATTGGAGTGGACCGATGAAACACCCCAGTTAAAGTTATACTGTCCAAAAAGCTGTTTGGGAACAGCTTTGGTGAACTGGGTGAATTAAATTGAATAATCTTATTTGATTCAGCCTGTTAAGTGCAGTAGATAAAATCATTTCCAGAAGAGCTCTTGCAACTCTGATAATTGAATCTTGACATTAAAGAAGGGCTAATACAAATACACAGCCACTGGCCCCTCTTACAGCTCTGTGCAGCAGGGTCTTAATGTGGGGGGAGGGGGGAACCATCTCCTAACTACATGCCCCTGGAAACACTGTTCATGGACACAGAGACACCCACAATGCTGATAGCTGCAGGATGGTACCAGTGTGCTCGATGAACAAGTGCTTGCCACACTGGTTAAACAAGGGGAACTTCTCTCACATTTATTCAAGTGCTGTTAAGCTGCACAGGAGGAAGAAGGAGCCAGGCTTTGGCTTTCCTCCCTTACAGTATAATTGCTGGGTGTCCTGCAGCAATCCTCAGAGGTGTGCTGAGCCTGCTGCCTTCCACCCTGCAGGGGCACAGATGGCAATGTGCCAGCGGGGCCAGTTCTGGCAGGGCAGGGACGGGACCTGTTCCACGCACACTCCCTCAGACACTGCTCTTATGGTGGCCCAATCTATTCCTCCAGGGCTTTTGCCAAGACTAGTTTCTTCCTATAGACCTGTGGTTCAAGGAATAGACAATAAGTATAATTAAACTTCTACTTATTTCCTGAGAACTGAGCTTCTCTAGCTTCCAGCTGTGTTCCTTGCTAGAAGATGTGCCAGCTGAAATTGCAGATGTCTTCCCTACAGCTGAAAAGGTAGAAGAAATCATTGTGTTTCAGTATTGTCTTTCTGCTCCTTAGGAACCTGAGAATTTTTCAGGGCTGCCAGATCACTAAGGCTAAGCCTTATGGTATCCCAGCACATGCATCAGCATAAACTGATGTTTATGCCTCAGAGTTTTGTTTGAGTGTGCATATGTTTGTTCTATGAACCTGCCTGCTCCCTCATTGTTTTCAGGAAAGCTTGCACTGGCTTTGGGTGAAGTGCTCTCCTGCTTGGTCATGGGCTGGACCCATGCCCCAGACAACTCCTGCAGGGCATCATCCTATGGACAACCATGGGTTTGTGGTGTGGGACAGGACAATAGCCCTTCCCACCACAGCCATATGAGGAAGCATGAGGGTCCAGCTCTGAAGCCTCAGTGTCCCTTTCTTCCTTCACAGCTGTGTGTCCTGGCAAAGCAGGGCTCAGGCAAATTTACCACATCCACTGAGTTCAGAGGCAGTGACTTAGTGTCTTGCTTCATACTCAATATGATTTCTTTCCACCATGTTTGTAACATGCTGCGGTTGTGAATTTCAGAAATCTTACTTTACTCCCCTGGAACAAATAATAAAAACAATCAGTCTCCATTAACATACAGCAATTCAACATCCTGGCTTTTATGAGCTCACTGTAGGAGTTTAATTAATTAAGGATGATTCTGCATTCTTCACAAGGAGATTGGTTTTTTTGTTTACTTTGTCATAAATAGTCTCATATGTTGGAACATTTTGGAAAATGCCAAGGAAATATGCTTCCCTCCCACTTTGAGAATTGTCTCCCTCAGCATTTTTGTATGTTGTTTTTATTATCTTTGCCAGATTAAAAAAAAAAAAAAAAANTAGGCATGATTTTCAAGAAGGCTTCTGTACAAACAGCTTTCAGTACGTTAGCAGATTTAACAGAAGATTAAAGACAAGAACAAGATTAATAGGAAATATGAAAATAAAAAGCTAAATCAATCCTGCCAATATTCTCAGGTCCAAGTTTTTGTTTTCCTCACAATAAAAATATATCTGCCAAGTGTTGCACCTTTCAGTTTTAAAAATTATTTCAATGTAAAATAAACCATTCCATTCAACACAAAACATTGCTGCTTCTTAGACTCAATTCTAAAAAAAATGAAGTGACATGGAGAACCATGTGTCACAGCTGAGATCCACTCTGTAGAAGTAAGAGCAGGACAATAATCTCTGGTGACAGGAGAGAAAGAACAGGATAATGCAGGAAGAATCCAGATTCCAAGATTGCAGATTTGGACCCTCTGATCCTGTTAGCATCATAGCACTGTAGCAGAGCAGGAGCAAGGGCTGTGCTGGGATTCTTCCCAGAGCCAAAAGAGTTTTCCAGATTCAGCCTGACAAGCAAAGTCTGTAGTTTTCCTGCTCAGTGTAGCAGAGAGAAACAATCCAGCCAAACCCAGTGAAGCTGCAGAGCCCTGTTGGGTGGCATACTTCATCTACCTGCCTTGTTTGTAACACATGTAACTCTTGAATGCAATGACTGGTTGATGTAGCATTTGAGGGTAAGTTCTAGGCAGTTAAGTGCTCAGTGCTATTGCTTTTCCAGACAAGTAGAAAAAAGAAGGACTGCTAAAAACTGGAAGCATAATTTCAATTACTTTAACAGTCACAACTTCATCCATATTTGTGGGTGTACAGAAATCAGATAAATAAGAAGCACTATGTACTAGTGTAACAAGCCCACCTCCTGCCCACTGTGTCTCTCTCTGTTCTCCCATCAGAGAATGCTACTTGGAGGAATGCAAGGTTGGCACAGAAGGGTCTTGGAGGAATGCAAGAAACATCTACTGTGTGCAAGGAGCTTGCCTCAGGAGCAGAGCAGTGAGTGTGTCTCAGCAAGGCAAACGAGCTTGCCCTGAGCACTGTGCTGGCAGCAGGGACTTACCAGCACCTGTGTGAGCCCATTTTGAGCTGGCTTAGACGTGTCTGAGCAGCTTTATAGGCAGTGCAACTGCCCTGTTAGCAGTGCCAAGCTGAGGCACGCAGTCCCTTAGTTTTACAGGTCTGAAATTTTCTTCCCATAGGAAATCCTGATATCACAGCCTCTATGTGTACCTGAGATCTGGGGCAGAAAGAAAGTGAGCGTGAAGGAGCATGTCTTGGCAGCCCAGTAGCTACAGCACTTACCTCAGGAAGGGGTTTGGGCTTCGCTTCTCTACCCTCAAGATTATTTGTGGTTTTATACTCTGAGCTTCCAAAGTAACTCATAGCCCGTCTCAAATGAGGGAACCAAGCTTCTGGCATCAGGCAATTAGAACACCCTCAGGCCTGCTCCCTGCACATCCCACAGCTCCTGAGGTTCTGGAACCTCAGCCCAGCTGCAGCCCAGCTGCATTAGGAGGATCCTCCTATCTCTTCTGCAGCCTTGTGGTAATGAGGATTGTACAGGAGATAAAAGATATGAATGTGAATTCTACTTGGCCAAGGGATGCAATTAGCTGTCTTAAACAATTAAGGTGAGAATGGTTTCAGGAGACAGGTTACCTGATCTAATAGATGAATATCACTGAGAGGCAGAAAATCACTTGCTTCCATTACCGACTTTATGCCAAACCCACCAGTTATTGGGCAGATTGTAGACCCATAAACTCACTAATCTATGAGATGATGAGGTGAGATGAGACACCTCAAATAACTTCTTGCCGTATTAATTAATTAAATTGTCTGGCAGACAAGCCTGAGAAACTGAAGGGGTGGAAAGGACCATTTTAATCTGGAAAGCAGGTGAGACCTTCCCTTTCAGCAACAGAGGGCCAGTATATTAGGCTTACAGCTAAATCCTGCATTTCCATTTCTGGCAAATCCAGCAGCCACAGATGGGCCACCACTGGCATCTGGCAAACTTTTAGGTGGAGCAGGAAGCTTTGTGTAGAAATGGTAAAGGAGATGCAGAAACTTCATTTTTTTCTGCCTTACATAGTTAAATTTTGCTTATATTCTATTTTAGGCATCAAAACAGGCCTTATTTTGCATTTGCCTAGTCTCAGCTTTGAGACATTGGTTCTTATGCTTCTGCTGCCAAATTAAAGGTTCCCCTAGTTCTTGCATAATCCCTGTCTGATAAACTAAATATTTTGATCCCTTTAAGTCACTTACTGTAAGGCATTTTCTTCAATGCATTTGAGGCTTCTTTTTTGTGGCTTTTCCAATTCAGTATAATCTTCATCCTAAATTTTCTCAGGACATTTGTAAATTATTTTGTTGTTCATTAAAAATGCAACAAAACACCAGTTCATCCCTGGGGCAACTTGTTACTCTGTGACTGACAAAACACTAGTCTGAATCCAGAATGTTTTCCTATTAAACATATGCAAAGTCTTTTTCTCCCCATACTTCAGTACATATGAGCAACCCAGAAGCAAAATAACAGTCTGAACAAAAATCTTTGCTTCACAGGGAAGATCTGACACTAGAAGACACAACTGCATATGCAGTTCAAATGCATATTGATTTTTCAGGTGTTGCCTGGAAGCTGTTTTAAAATATATTTTTGGGAGATACTTTTGAGTATGGCTTATTCGTACAGTTAGTCAAAATGATACATATATCCATAGAATTAAAGCTGTCTGTAAATTAGCATTTTATATTTTGTTGCTTGTTCTTGATAAAACTAAAGTATTTTTCACAGTCATTTTTATTCAAAATGAAAAATAACATCATATAGATATCTATTCAATTTAGTGACCCATGAATTTACATGCAAATATCTGCATTTGGATAAAATCTGGAAGCATAGCACAAAGCCTTACAATACAGACAAGATCTCATTTCTGAAAGATGCTGACAGTGTCCTGGCATTCCAGGTGCAAAACTCATAAAGCAAAATTGTTGGTTCTCCCTCTTATGCATTTAGGAGATACACAGGCTGCTTTTACTCTCTTCTTCACTACTTTTTGATATTTTCTTCCACTACAACTATTACACAAAGTGGTCAGGTCTTTCAGTCTCTCAGTCCTTCTCACTATCTAAACACTGCTGATATTTTTATCATGCCCTCTTGGTCTTTTGTGTTTCAAGATGATAAGCTGGGCTTACAAAAGTCTTGAGATATATTGCTATTAGTGGAGCTGGAGGTGGCTACTCAGCTGCAACAGAAATTTCCCTACCCCTGGTGTAGTGGGAGAGGCTTTGGGAGAGCATAGCTTCTTCAAAAATCCCCTCCAGGAGATCTGACTTGCAGGCTGACTTACTGATTGTGGCTGCATATCTTCAATGAAAGGGAACTTCACTGGGGCTGCCTCCCCACCTGCCAGCAGCACTTCTGTTCTTGTTATGCTGAGCTTTAACTCTCTGTAAGTGTGACTTACATTGTGTACATGCAATATATATAACTTCCTTGCTGATAAATGCCAGAGATAAGAAAGTAGCAGCCTGCGCATGACGTGGTGTGGCACTTCCCTAATGCCACCATAACATAGGTTTGTTCATGAACAGATTGTTTTCTGTGTATTATCCTGAGCTCAGATAAAAGCCACACATGTCCACATCCATGTCAGGCTCTGCTTTGCTGTCTCCATGCAAAATCATAGCTGTGTTTTTGCCAGGTCAGGGGGACACATACTGGAATCTCCATCTCAGTTTGGTTTGGTATGCTGTGAGACCTGATTTAGGTTTGTACCTCTTAGTGGCACACTAAATCAAGGCACTTTAAACTGGCAACTTTTATGTGCTGAAAATCCAAACCAGATATTTCTAGATGGAAGACTTACTGACTGGCATAAATTATGCAAGGCTGATCAGCACCTGATTCTGTGTTCATATAGGTCTTCCCTAGACTGAGCCATATCTCATTTGGCCATACATCTGACTACATACAGTGTGACCTTTATTTACATTATTTACAGCTAGACCCACAGATGATAAATTCTGGCTCTATCTCACATATTCATCCGAGCAGAAAGCATCTAAAAACCAGCTCTGCAAGACAGCCAGCCATCTGGAAAAAGAAAAATTAATTTCCAAGATGTAGTGACAAAGCAACCTCCACACATCCTCTCTGGAGTGCTGGCTCACAGCCAAAAATAACTTTTCTAGGTAATGTATTGTGAAATATTTGTGGTTCTGTAGTGGTGCTTCCTTTTACTATTTTTCTTCTGGCTAGCTAGCTCCTTGGTTTAAAAGGATTTAGCCCACCTTGGTAGAACATGAATTATTTGCAGTAAAAGGCATATTTTGTTTGCTAATCCAGTACTGTTTATCTTTTTAAAAAATGAGTTCACTAGTGATCTATATTGACTGATTTACTGTCTGAAACAAATGTACAGAATTGAGTGACTAAAATATTGAATTTATCTACTGTTCAGAACTATCTGAAGGAGTAGAACTACATCCAAGATTAATTTTGTTCAGTATTTCTCTCAGTACATTTGCTTTTCCTTTTTTCTGTAGAGACTTGAAATATTAGCACCAAATTGTCTGAAGCATTTATCTCTTGCCAGTAAGACTATTGGTTCAGACCTAGTAAAACATGTTCAAGCTTTTCCAACATAAGCACTATGTACTTTATGAAGTTTAAATTAGGTTCTTTATGAAATCAGCATTGGTTATATAACCACTGTGCAGTTTCATTAAATATGGATTATTATTGAGAACATTCTTTTTGGAGAATTTTGCAGGCTACTTTCCAAGGGGAGCAGACAAAATCCTTCAATCTGACACACTGGAAGGAAGGAAATAACTCTTGATTTTTCATATTTAAATGCAGTTCATTTCTGCTTGGGTCATGCTTCATTTGAACCTGCCTGTCAACCTGGGATGTTGAGGAGGTACTGTGGGACAAGTTCATCTGATAACCACATAGATGGATTTCTGGGCAGCTCTTTAGAAGACTGGAATTCTCCAATACATTTGATTATTTTATAGCTCTTTCTGTGCTTAAGGTTCTGGGTAACATTTGTATAGTCTGGTCTTGGTGTGAGCTTAAAAGGCAACAAATCTC
>VZUA01106609.1:4687-22925 GCA_013401035.1 Horornis vulcanius
GCAGCTGAGACTAAGATTCAAGAGCTGGTTCTTGCTGATACTGGGTCAACATCTCTATCTAAAGTCATTCTTTCATAATGAATCTGTCAGAGTTCAACAACAGCTTTACAAACTGCAAAGAAAATGCACTCAAATACAGACAGAACAGGAAATCAGTAGCTAAAAATCTCACCAGTGGAAGCACAGTCATGCTTTCATTACTTCTTTAGCGTCAACTGAACAGCAATCATTCAGATGGTGGAGGAGTAATGTCATCCCCCAGCTATTCAGCCTGCTCAGAAAAGGAACACTCTATAGCCACTGATCACTCAGTCTCACCCCAAGTTTAAAGTCTGGGACAAAGTAAACAGCTCTAAGCAAGTTAAAATTCCACCCAGAGCATCTCCCAAAGCTCACAGTCTTTAAAAAGAGACTGCTCTGCATACCTACATTTTACAGGCCTAATGTGATGTCTCAATCACCTGCCAGAGAAGCAGAGCAATGAAGAAATGACCAGAGTATCTCTGGCTCCAAGCAGAAGAGTTGTCAGAATTTCCTCTAGGCATCTGTTTTATGTTGTGGGTGCTAATGAGCATTGCTAAGAGTTTCAGCAGAGCTACACTACTGCCATGAGGACAACAGTGCCAGCAAACGTCCCATCAGAGAGCAAATCAGCAAATCTGGATCTCCCAATACTTTTGGGGGTGGGTGAGGGGTCTGTGAACCAGATGACTCCACTCATCCTCAAAGGATTCCAGAATTCCCAGAGCATGTTCTCAGTCTAAGCTCCAGTTCCAACTGTCTAGGTAGGGCATAGGTAGAGGCCCAGACATATGCATTGCTTTAGAACAGATTTTGAGAGAAAAAAAATAAAAACCATAAAAGACATGAGGATAAACTGCAAAACAGGTAAAATAAGTTTAAGGGATAAAACAGACTTACCAAGAGTAGATCAAGCCAGCCTACCTTGGTATCTTTCTTTGATAAGAAGACCTACTTCTTTTACACCAGGGAGGTGTGGTAGATCTAATTTACCTGTACTTCAATAAAGCATTTGATATGGTGCCACACTGAAAATTATTAGCCAAGCTGGAGAACATGGGGATTAGTGTAAGAATTACAATGTGGGAAAGGAATTGGTTAAAGACTCAATGACAGGAGTTGTGCTGGAAGAGGAGTTATTAGTCTAGAGGGAACGTATGTATGGAAGTCCTCAAGGATCTTTTCAGACTGATCTTATTTCAGCTTTTCATTAATGACCTTGGCACAAAAAGTCAGAGTATACTAACAAAATCTGCTGACCGTGTGAAGTCAGGATTTGCTGCCAAAAGCAGGGAGTTTAGAATATCTTTCAGGAGTAACAAGATGTTCTAGAGTTCTGAAGGAATAGAAATGTGATGAAATGCAATAGTCAAAGTGCAAGGTTAAGCATTTAGGGTTTAATAAGGATTACTGTTATGAGCAGGGGCTCATAATTTGGAAATCAGTAGAAGGACACCCTGGATATATGAGCCCATTAAGGGATAAGAACAAGCATAACCAGCAGGGTGACAACCATGAAAAGGACAGATCAGGTCTCAGAAAACCACCTCCTGTGGAGAGGGGAGCATGGATGTTCTCATAGAAGGCTTCACCTGAACAGCTGTGTGCTGAACTCAGAAAGAACCACATAGAAACCTGCCAAGGAAATCATTATGGTAGCAGAGACATAACTCATTAAGAGTCTTAAAGATCACAGTTTAGTCACTTGAACAAAATGATAGCCAAGAGACAACTGGATTGTTCCCCTCAGACACACTGGGTGGCAGAGAAGTAAACACTGAGGAAGGCAGAGAAATACTTAAGCTGAGGAAAAAAATTTGGCACAAGGACAAATGGATATAAAATGGCCATGAATAAATTTAGCTGGAATTGAAAGGATGGGTTTTAAGCACTGGAAAATGAAGGCATGAAATATCCTCTTGGCAGCCATGGGACAAACAACCTAATGACTTTGAAAAGGCAGCCTGGAGCGCTTGTAATGGGACTGCCAAGCACAGTTGCCAATGAGGAAAAGGTCTGAGAAAAGTGACCCAGGAACGACTGTGCCCCTATAGCCTTACATTTTCAGCATAGATATAATGGGAATGAAATGAGAAACATGTATTCTAAGAGCAGAGTTAATCAGCCAGCCCAGAAAAGAGCAGCTGCATCAGCTTAAGATGGAAGTCCAAAGAGTCCAGTGTCCTGTGGCCAGCAGTGCCAAGGAAAGCATGCAAGGCCACGGCAGATACACAGTGCTAGGACTTGCAGAGCAGACTCAAACTCCAGCTTTCAGTCCAGAGATCCCATAAACTGGCAAAGGTGCCCTTGGGAGGGGTTTCAGCTCTTAGCTGATTTTGCTTCCATATATTTGCCTGAGAACTTTTGAACTTCTATAAAATCTTAGCATTCTTAATCATCCTAGAAAAGGACTTCACACCTACATTGTACAGAGAGTCAACTGCCTGCATTTTAAGTTTGGACTTTCAATCAGCATTGTAATTTGCACATTAAGACAGGTGTTAGCCACCCCCAGATTACCTATCTTTGATGCTGAACAAAACCAAACACACAAAACACCTAATGGAAGGCAACAAATCATAGAAGAGGAATAGAAGCAGAATAGGCTTTCACTAAAAGCAGCAGCAAGACCATTGAAGCATCAGTGGGGTTACAACAAGCCAGGCAAGTGATGTTTGTGATAACACCAGCACCTCCCAGCACCATATGGCAAACCAACAGCATCTTTGGTGGCATCAGGAGATACAACAAGATGAGTCAGCCTGGGACAGGCAGGCAGAGAGGAGTTCATAAATTGTGGACAAGAGCAAGGACAGGGCTGGAGGAAGATGAGGAGGAAAAGTTTAAGAGCATAAGATGACTTGATGAGCCATATGCCAGATCAGAGAATTTGATAGCATGCCCAGAGCAAATCTCTGCATTTGTCTCAAGAAGGAATGGAGGGGAGATGGGGGAGGGGGGGAGAGGGATTAAATCATTAAAAAACTCGCCAAATCTGTCCAGATGCCTTCCTCTGATTTTGTTTTCTGTGGTAATACATTAGCAAAAGTCTTTGCTGTTTTGTCAAGTCCAGTGCATCCCAAAGGAGAATCATTTATATACTAACAAAAAAAAGATGTATAAGTAAAGTTGCACTATCTTATAAAGCATAATAATAAATGCTGCTCCATAATCAGAAAACATTAAAAACTCCCTGTAGCAGCAGTCGAGACAGCCACTCTGAAAAATGGAAAACTTTGAAGTGTTTCCAAGTCAGCAGCTTGGATATCTGGGCAAGAGTACAACTAGCAGACAGATAGACAAATGCAACTTCCAGATCCTGTGCTTAGGAACCAGGAGCAACAACAAAGAAACTCCATGTCCCAAGCCAAAGCACAATTGGATTAGCCAGTAAAACCAGGCTGTTAAAGAGCCTGGACAAAGGAGCCCTGTGCCTAGGTCACCCTTTCAGAACTCAGCTGCCAGGATATTTTTTGCTGGAAATCACTGCAGGCAGAGGAGCCTGAAAACCAAGATCTCTTCCATTTTCTTCTGCATTCCAATCCCACCCCACAGCACAAGGCACTATGATGAACAATCCTGTGCCTGTTCCTGTCTCTTGAAGAAAACAGGAGTCCTGAAAATACAAAACCCCACTCCAGAAGAGATAAAGGGTTGACTGGATGGAAGCATTTTAAGACTGATGGAACACATTGATGGTGCACAACCACCCAGGATAGCCTGGAACTATGGACAGGGGACAACAGAGGAGCCAAAGGCTTGAACAAAGAAATGAACCAAAAGAGTCCTGCAGATCAGCACCCAAGTAACCTAACCATCCTTCCTTCTGTGAGATTGTGCCTTCTACATGCTAAAACACAGAACACCCTCTTCAAATTACTGAAAGAAAGCTAATGACTTGGTGCTTTATTACAAACCTCTTGCCTAATTCCTTACAGCAATCACACCTGGATGATAAAGACATAAAGCACTACTTTTAAAGAGATGTGAGAAAAGGTTCTTCCCTGGCAGAACCCATGTTGCTCAACTCCTCCTGCCCTTCACTTGCTATTCCTCATATACTCACTTATTGCTGTCATGTTTCTTTTTACCACAAGCAGTGTGAGGAAGGGACATTGCAGGATGTATTTGTGCAGCACCTGGCACAATGGACCCCTGACTCACAGCTTAAAACCCCTAAGCTTCCACAGCCCCCTCCCTCCAGGCAGAATAAAGTATCCTCAAGTGTACACATAACCTTGCTGCATTTTGCCTCAGACCTCTGGGACTTGTACTTAACTACTGGAATTTATACAGTTCACAGAACCACTCACTGTAAAGATGATTTCACGTTTGACAACTAAGAGACATTCAGAAACAACTCGCAGGCACCACAGCAATAGGTGCTTTATAAATCCTACCAGAAGGTAGATCTCATCTGAGGCAGATGCCTTGAAAGTCATTTCCCTCATGGCCCAGAAATACAGATCTGAAATATGCAGGCACTTGTGCAGTGATTTGTTTTAAAGACTTAAAACCAGCAGCTTCACAAGTCTTGGAAATATGGATGGGGAAAAGCTGCTTATGCTGCTGGTATTTTCATAGCAGTGCTAGTCTAGGACTTATGCATAAACACCCATCATCTTGTCCTCTCTAATTCCACCTTGTTAGCAAGGCATCAAAACTTACACTGAAGGGAAAGTTTGCTTACAGTCTGCAACGTCCCACACACAGCCAACAGGTGGAGTTTGGAGATCCAGCTGTTGTGTACAGATGTGCTTTCAGTGTAATGCTGAAAGATGAGGAGAAAAACCCACACACTCCTTTTCTAACAGGTACATCCATTCCAGTGACCAGCCTGTCTCAGTTCCCAGGTTCAGCTCAAAGCCTTCACTGTAGCGTCTCATCATGTTCCAAACATCTCTGCCTACTCTGGAGCCTGTCAGGTTAAAATCAGTGAAAAGCCTCCCAGCCTCTTTCATCTCTGCCTCCCAGAAAGAAGAGTAACTCCAGGCTTATCCTCCAGGCATCCTTACAAGTATCCTACTTTTTTTTGTGTACAAATACAGAAGTGGAGACAGATGTATCCTAAAAATCAAACTATTCTTTACAGCTCTAAATTCAATTAGCTTCAAAGCAGTAACAAAGAAGACCAAGGTACATGAAATATGCTTAAAACCTTGCCAAAAGAATGCCCAGGTGCTTCTGACAGTGCAGTGCAGAGCTGGCACTGCCTCCCCAGGCAGAAGCTGTACCTCAGGTTATGTCAGCTCCCTCTCCAGGGTCAGATGTCACCAATATGGCTGAGGCAGGCTGTGACAGCTTGTCATTCGCATCTAGATAAAGGGGCTGAAAGGTTCACAATCAGACAGAATTCTTGACAAATTCATCACCCAGGCAGTTCCAGGCTGACAGTGTGAGAACCCAGCTCTCCCACCCCAGGGACACTGGGAAAGGGGGCCAATACTATCCTTGATTGATGAAGAGGAGTGATGAGGACACTCATCGAGGCCACATCTGCTAACAAGCACCAGCAGAGCCCTTCAGAACATCTCATACTCAGTTAAAGTGTGTCAGGGAATGTGGTTAGATCCCTCTCCTTCCCCCAGGCAGCTATCTTCCACTCCCAGTCCAGTTACCACTCAGTTCAAAAGAGCCTGGTGTTCTCTTGGCTCACTCCTTAGCTGTCATTTTATTTGTAGCTCATCCATTCCCAGCAGCTTTTGCTCTGGAAGCCACAGGGATTGACACGAAGGCTCTGCTGACAGGAGAGTGTGTGCTCCACACATGGGGGAAGACAACCAGCCCCATTTTTCTTACTTCTGGATGATTCAACCTTAAACTTTTCTTAGTTCTGTGTACATCCAGAGTAAGAGCAGGGAGAGGGACACAAGCCATGCACCCTGCTTAGGGCATGATGAAGTCAAATGGTGTTTTTGGTGACATACCCAGAAACCCTGGGCTCAAATCTCAGCAGGAAAACTGGGACTTCTTTCATTAAGATAAACTGAACTGCAGGTGCTTTGCCACCAGGGAGTCTCTGATGGTGAATGGTTCAGGGAGAGTTTGGGGGTACCCAGGGGTTTATGATGCCAGAAATTAAGGCTGCACACACACCATATTGCTGGCAAACCACTGCAAGATTTTCATTTTATGAATGCTCTCAATTACTGGCAGCAAAATATCCAAGGGCAGCTCGTGTTGCTGACAGTCCAGGTAGAGAAGTATCTCACATGTCACTGCTTGTGCCCAGAGCTATTTGAGAGCATAAAAGGAGGCTGGTTTCAATGCAATCAAGGCTAAGAGCTGTAGCTCTTCCTGACTGCTGGTTAGTACAAACCATCTCTAAGGCAGTAGTAATCTCAGGGTACAACATCTTTAAAAAGCACTTTGTAGTGAAAGGTTCCCTTGAGCTGTGTTTTAAAGAGTCACCTTTCCTGCACGGAGCTAGGCTGCTGAGATGGATGGAAAACCTGAGTTCTCATTTCAGCTTTTCCTCTGGTTTTCAGAATTTTAAGGTCTGTTTTGTTTGAGTGTTTTGGTCGGTTGGTCTTTTTAACCAAAGAAATAAACGTCTGTCAGAGAAGCTAATTTAAAAAATATGTACAACATAAGAGACTTGAAAAGGACATGAATTATGAAGCTGAAGGACTAAGAAAGCATCATCTGCCTTGATCTCTTCCTAGAAAGGAGGCTGACTTGTACAGAAGCCTTTTCTTTAAGCAAAAGTCAGATGTTTCAGAATAAAATAAGGAATGACTTATATTGAACACAAGACAAAAAACTCTATTCTTTTTAATCTAATGGTATTGTTTCCATATTACAAGGCCCTAGAAATAGATCCATCAGTCTGAGTTTCATCAGGACCCTCTGGTCCTATTCAGATGGAGCACATCCATAAAGTCCAGCCAAAAGAAACTCAAAGTTTAAAATCTCTGGGGAAGAGAGCTGGATTGCAGAGGGTTTTGTGAATATGCCAGAGCAAGAAGCTGTTCCATGCAGCAGGTGCAAGTGCAAAAAGATACCTATGAAATTAATCTTCTTGCATGGAATGGATTTATCAATCCCCATGTGTTTCCCAAGGAGGTATCACCTCCCCTGTTGTGCACACAGCTCAGGCTGTTTCTGTCCATTACTCCTACCAAATACCAAAGGATGGTGGACAGACTTAGACCTGTCTGAAAAGCTCATGTGCAAGTGGAATTTCAACAAAATATGCAGAAGAAAATGTGTAGAATAGGTCACCAAATCTTTCCTGTTTTCCAGCTATTCCTACTTTTCAATCTTTCCAATGATTGTGGTCCCTAAGTACAGCCACACATAGCCCTCCAGCACTAAATTTAGTGTGAATTTGGCACTTTAGAGTTTGTTGGTCCTAACTGATGCTGCCAAACAGGAACATGCCTGGAAATACTGGGGTATTCATTTGTATGCCACACGTGCACACAATACTGAGCTTAATTGGCACTATTAAATCAGCCTCAAATTGAGAACAATGCATAAACATGCTTGAGAATCACAAAGTAACATTGTCTTACAGATTCACAATAGGCATCTTGACCTGAATTTAAGAGGCATTTTTATGTCTAAACATGCAGGTAGCACTCAGCAGGATTTTTCAAAGCTCCTTTGTATAGGAAGGTCAGAACTAACTTTTAACTGTACAGGTTAATCCATTAACCTGCTAAGAGGCTTTCTTTTATGGCTACATTTCCTTTCATCTTCACACATTTAAAATATCTCCAAAAATCTGGACATTCATTCAAAAATTCAGGTCTCATCTAAGTACCTTCAGTCAGTGCCAATAGCCAGTTTTAAGAAATTTTTCAGAATCTTTTCAAATGTGTCCTTTTTGCTAGGAAAAAGTGTCCATTTTACCCACCATGTGTGCCAAAACAGAGGGCTGCAAAACACATGTAGAATGATGGTAGAAATGTATAATGCTTACTAGTTTTGCCACAGGTAAGCATGAAGTTATAGGGGGAAAAGAATGTTGCAAATGCAGACCAGGGATAAAAAGCTTATTAATTTGCTTGGGAATTTCAGTAAGGATTTAGCAGATAAAGCCACCTGCTCTTCACCTCTCTGCCATTCTGTGGTTTGTTTTGCTGGATAGTGAGGGCAGGGGGTGAGGATGAGGATACTGATGTATTGTGCAGTGTATCCAGAGACAGAGCTGCAGGAGAAGAAGCCAAGTTGTGGAAAACAGAAGGCTTTCCCACTGCCCTGCAGGAGCTTTTTGGATATAAAACCACCAGGCTGCAATAGGGGAGGCAGCAGAGTCACCTGAGGACTGCTCAGGCTCACACAAAACACGACAGAGGCTGCAAATGAGGGTGCATCTTCTGCAGGAGCTGTCCCTGCAAGCAGGCTGAGCCACCACCCCCAAGAGCAGCACCCCAGCACCTGCTGTGGCCCTGTCCTTGTCCTGGCATTGTCTTCACAGCTCTGCAGGACAGAAGTAGGACACCTGACTGCAGGGAAGGCAACCTCCAGGCTGCAGGTCAGAGATGAGGCTCTCTGCAATCACAGAACCTCGAGATCTGCAGCATTTCAAAGAACAGCCTGTACAAGAGAGCAGTGGGAATGGCATGGGTGGGGTCCTGAGAAAGAATGAGATGTTTGTACATTCATTTCCCTAGAATGCACAAGAGTCAGAGAAACAGATTTAACTGCTACATCACCCATGTTGCCTTCCACCCAGAATTTTGCCCGGCTGCTGCCTGAGGTTCAACATGCAGGAAAAGACTCAGACTCTGAGAGGATGGGCAGGAAGGTTGCCAGGGGCAGCCAGAGCACAGCCTCAGCTTTCCCCCCAACATCTCCAAGCAAGGGGATTTGAGAGCAGGCAGCTCACACCAGCCTCAATTGCAGCACAGGTCTCTGCAGCACTGCGGAACACATGAGGCTGGTGGTAAGGCAGCATCTGGCTGCTGTGGCTGATCCAGCCTAACCCTGATCCAGCCACCCACAGAATAATGAATTTGTTCAGTTGCACATGTGTAACTCCTCACTAAGCAATAATCTGGTCACATCTTAATGCCAGTGCCTGTTCTTCACAACATTTTGCTAGAACGTTTAAAAGGAAGATAAATCAGTAAATGTCAAAATGCAGCACATACTGGGTCAAATTCCCTTGATATTTGCTGTTTGAAATCCTCAATGTCATGCTGGCATAACTGCCAGGGGTTTTTTAAGCAGTAATTTGTAAAAGCCTAAGTAATGAAAGTTAGGGGTTGGGTTTGGTTTTTTCCCTTCCTTTCCATTGGAAATCTTCCATTTGATACAACCCAGTGAAACTCTGGGATCTGAAAACAGACCACATCAAAGCCAAAGCTGGTAGAACTTAAGGTGTAAATATAATAATGAAGCAACAAGGGCAAAGAATTAAAATTCATAGGAAAAATTCTGAACATTATTGGGATGGTTCTTCCACATGCCTTTTTTTCTACATAGTGAAATCTGGAAGGTGGTTAAAACTGGAATAACCACAAAATTTTAAAGTGCAATTTTCAATAATGAAAAACAAGGAGGAAATTAAGCTTTTGACTAGACAGTGACAGCTGTTGTGCCATTGCAGCATGTGCCCTATGGTCCACACAAAGCCTGAGTTATATCCCTTTAACACAGGAAGGACACACATGGATTTGGTGTGCTGAAGTTATAGGATGATTCTCTCTTTCCTATGCTACAATAATCTGGCTTTTGCTGTTTCAGAGCCATGACCTTTGCAAGGTTTCACTTCAGGGGGAGTTTCCATTCCCATCCCCAGAGCTGCAGCTATCCATGTTGGGAATCAGCAGCCCTGCTCTTCCTCACCAGCCACTTCCTCAAGTCTTCAGGTTCTCCCCTCCACATTCCAAGCCCTGCCTCCAAACACCTCCCACAGCAACTCAGCTCTGGGTTTATTTACAGGTTTTACTGGCATTGATGCAATTCCAAGTGCTGCCCTGCAGATAGAGAGATCGAGAAGAGCCGTGCCAGCACTGGTGAGCCAGAGCCCTGTGCTGAATCTGTGCCACTGCTGTTACAAAACCTTCTCCCGTGAAAAAATTCATTTCACCATCATTGGTAAACACTCCATTATTTACTTTATGTCTTTCATGCTCTGTAATAATTGTGTGATAACCATTCAAAAGAGCCTGAAAGACTGGAGACTTTGGAGCTCTCTTTCACCCACTGGAAATGAGTCTCTTGTGTTGCCTCTGTACCTCTAAACCCAGTCACCCTGCTGCTGCTGCAGCTGGTGAGGCTCCAACAGTGCTATCAGGACAGGGAACCCTGCAGCAGAAAGGCTGTTGCTAAGGCTCTGACACTGTGTCATATAACTCTGCTCAGGGCAGGTCTAATCACTGCCGTGCTTTAAAACCACTGATAGCTCTAGAGAGTGGCTCACACTCTACCTGCCAGCATTGCCAGCACTGATGGAACTGGGAAAAAGCCTCAGCCACCACAGGAAATTATTGGGGCTGATTTCCTCGTAGGGACAGCATCGTGCAAATTGTTTCTACAGAAGTTCTGCATTGACCCTGATTTTCACTGTTTCTTTCCAAATTTCCCTTGTCTATCTTTGGACTGAAAGCTTTTGTGGGGAGGATTTCACAGCTGCTTTCTACCTTCTTCATAAGGGCAAGAGGCTCCTGGGTGGGAGGAGAAATGGCAATATATCAAGTGAAAAGCAAAGAAGAGGAGATTCCTGGGCTCTCACATGTGCTGACACACAAGTGAGTGCCCTCAGCTTTATCTGCTCACTCTCAGGGCTATATCAGAGATTCACGTCATTACTCAACTCAGTGATTTCCAAGGAGGAATTCTTTCTTTGTCTCCTTGACACAGGAAAACCAAAGTAGGCAAACAGGAAGGGTGGGCACCCCTTCAGCATCTTTACATGCACATTCAGATAGACTTTGTTTGGAAATCCCTCCAATCCCCATCCCCCAGGGCTGCCTGGCTGAGGTTTTCTGAAGGCTTTGGAACTTCCCAGCCACCTCAAACATGATTACAAGGTCACATAACCTTACAAGGTTGCTCAACCTCTCCTCACTCCACCAGCTCCACATTCACTCCACAGTCCACTTCAAGTGCATCCCACCTGAACACAAAACCTGTCACAAATTCACTACCATTCTTCTCTGCCCTTCTCATTCCTCCATCTATGTTCTCACTGAATTCCTCAGGCAGAGCTGAGTGTACCCTTACTACCCTTGGTAAGGCATGAGAAAGGTGTGGGTTTAAAGTGTATTAAAAGTCTGGCCTCAGGTGACTTGTCCACAGCAACACACAGCACTTCAAGTTAACACCTCAGACACCAGAGATCCTTTGTCTCCTAACATTGGACTTTTTGCCTTTTTAACTCTTACAGCCCCACCACCACTGGTGAAAGATCTCCCTGCACCTCCAGATGAGGAGCCTGCACACTCCACATCTCACAGATAACCCACCAACTTCCAGAAGTCATCCCAGCCCTTAATTTCTTCCTAAATTATGAAATATCTTATAATTCTTCTAGCTGTGTTCTAATTTTTTAAGAATTTTAATAACTCCACTCTGGTTTTGACAAGCTACTTACAAAATGCTTGGCATAACCAGTTCACAGTGGTCTTGACCATAACCTCCTATGGGGGACTATCATACTCAGCTGCAAGATAGCATTATCAACATTAACAAATCATCTAACTCTGGGAAACACTCCGAGAGGAGACTGATGTAGGAAATCAAGTCAGACCTCCCATTTGGATGGGGGTGACAGTAGTTTCCATGGTTACATGGGATATACACCTCAGAGAGGTCCTAGGAGGCAGTGGGATTGCAGTGAGGTACCCAGGTGTTGGTTTTAATCCAGTCAGAACAAAGACCAACAGCGAGACAGATACAGCAACATGAATAATACTCCCAGACTGGATAACATGTCCTAAGAAGCTTGGGTAGCTCACAGTGGAGGCCCTGCTGCAAGCCTGAGCATTTGTTAGGAGAAGGAGGAAGATTAAAGCTCAGGCAGAGGGAATCTCCTGCCCAACAAACCCAGAGCTGTCTGCAGTATGAACATACCCAAATCCATCACATGAGGCCAGCCATGAACTGCATCTGCCATAGCCACTGGCTGTGAAAAGCCAAGAACTTGAGAACAGCAGGGACTTGCCCTCACAGCATCTTTCCAAACATAGCACTCTAGCTCACCAAAGGGGAGCAATAATGGGCAGGCAAAGAAAAGCCTTCAGCTGAAAGCATTGTTTCACTTTCAAACTCTGACCTGAAATAAATGTAAAACATAAGCTAAACCTAAAAGCAAAAGGCAAACATCTCTTTCAAAATAACAGTCTCACTAAGTTGCTCCATCTATAAATCAATTCCTCCCTTAAGATGACATTTAAACATAAGCTCAGAAGTTAATTTCTCTCCATGTAATGCTCATTCACCAATTTTTTAATGCCTGAGGGGTGGGTGCATCTGTGGTGAGACGTGCCATTCCAAAGGCTACCAAGAGATGGCACCAGGATTTCTGTGTGCCACGTGCTCTTCCAGACCTCTGGAACAACCTTGGGAGACGCTCTTCCTCTCTGCCTCATCAATTCCTCATCTATTTTCGAATCTCGCCTGAAAACATCTCTTTTTCCCTTGTCTCTACCTCTTAATTTTTCAATTTCTCTCATCTACTGCTATTAACAGTACAATGCCAGTAAAGTGTAATTCTGAAATGCAACTCCATTTGATCTGCAAAGCAGCACTGACATACCACCAGTCTGAAATGAGACTTTGTAACTGATTATTGATATTAGAACAGGTAATTCTTTGAGAGAAACCACACAGACCGTAAAAATAATGAAAGAGAAGGAACTGCATGAAACTGGGACACCTCTGGCTCCAAGATCATTTCTTCTATTACAATGGCTCATTGCAATAAATTTGCACAGTAGGGTTTATTTACTTATCTTAGTGATGCAATCATCCCTGCTTCTTGTTATCTGAGATTTTAGTCAAGTTGAAGAGACACTTTATAGAACGAAAAATTTTCAAGACAACACTCTTTCCTTTGTTGCTGGCATCGTCTCATTCAGAATGGTATTTTCTAGTTTTATTTAACAGGATTTCTAGGATAAATCCCATGTAGAGATCAAGGCCAGATGGGAAGCAAGTCATTTAGCTGTGATATAGCTCAACAGAAATGTTTTTTCCTTTCCCATGAATTTTCTACATGAATCAAGTGAACCAAATAGTGTCTGTTTATTCTCAAAATGCTAAGCATTGATTAATTCTGACCACATTCCAATAGAATCATGTGTTACTTTCCAATTAAATATCCAGACTGCTCAACATGATTAATGACAAAACACAGACTAACAAGTGGAATTAAGAATGATTTGCTTTTGATCTTCTATCAGGAACAAATGCCAAATAAACAAAGGCATAAAGCTGAACCCATCACAACAGCTTCCCTATCAGGTTGAAGAAGAACTAATCACCATGTTGGTGCCTTAAGTTTCTGCTCTTTCTCAAAATACAGTCTGGCAGTGGCCAGATACTCCACATATTCTTCTGCTCAAGAAGGGAGCAGCTGCAAGCTTAGACCAATCCAGGAGATGGAACTGCAGTAGATGTTTATGGTGGTCTACCAACAAGACATTATCCAGGATTAAGGGCAGGGGGAAATCTAACTGCCTGCACTGGGGTCTAGGGCACATTTGCAGTTGGATCTCTTCCATATGCCTCTGCATCATTTTCAGCAGGAGAGATAAGTCCAGTATTCAGGTCATCCCCAGTACACATCTCCTCCCTCCTTGTCTAAACCAGGCATAGCCCACTGCTGTTCTGGTTTCTTCTGTCAGTGTTAAGGTCAGGAGTGCACAGGTACAAGCATTTCTTGATGTGGCACCTTGCTCACTTTTCAACACTATGGGCTCAACACTTCAACCTTGCACTGAAAGCACCAGTTTCAAGATGAGAAAACAGAATCTCAGTTGTATACAAACAAAACACGTTTTATAAAAAAGCAGAGTNGTACAGCCTCTTAACTTATATCTTCAGCATTTCCAGGATCTTCATATTCTCCTTGGTCAATCTGACACAATATCTGATTTAATATGGCTTTTAACTTTAGATGTGCTCTCTTGCTCACCTTGGCATTTCTCTTTCCACTTGCATGAGCTCTGCTTCCTGTAGTCAGTAAAAATCTCCTCAGCTCCCACTCTGACACAAGTATGTGATACAGGAATCACCTCATGGCCACAGCAACAATGCCATCAATATTCTCGCAGGTTTCAGGACCCTCTCCACCTCAAATCACCCCTGAGCACTTTTCAGCAAAGAAAAGACACCTGTAGTATTCTTACTCCTCCAGGGTTTTGAGCCCTGGCACCAGATGGATCTGACTCCACTTTACAAATCTCTTTCAGCAACCTTCTACCTGACCCAGCTTTGAATGCCCATTATGCCACTTCCAGGTTGCCCACTGCAGACTCATCCTCCGCTGCACAGAGAGAAATAAACATTTTCAAGACCTCAAGTTTCTGGAGGCAAACATTTACCACAGAATTTGCTTCTTTTCCCCTTCAGTATGTGAGGAATCCAGATCTTCACCTCAGGTGAAATAAAGTTATGTGGGAGGATTTCCTCCCTTTAATGAAAAGGGAGATTATCAGCAAGCATTTGAGGCATTGGGACTATCCAATAAGCACCAAATGTAAGAAGAATTGTGATCAAATGTCAGAAGTGGGTAATGCTGGACATGAGCAAAGGCAGATAATTTCTGCATATCACATTTTCTAGTGAATTAATTTGGCGCCATTCCCAGACCTTTTTTATTCACTTTCCACTTTTAATTAAGTAGTCAAACTTTACTGGAATAGCCCAGTGTAGAAAGCCAAGTATTCTGAATACCCATAGAAAGAGTTTTTTTATTGCTGATGAATACTCACTCTTGTTGTAATCTTTCATATGAGGTTTATGCGAACACTTAATATGAGTCAGCTCTGCTCAGTATAATAAATAGATGTACTCATAGAGGTTTGAAAAACAAAGACATTTTAAAAGACTCTCCAAATTGCTTTAATAAAACTGTGCACCAACCTTTTAACAGCAGAAAAGGAAAACATAATGGAGGGAACCACCAATGCACCCCACCATTTGCCATTTTCTAAAGCACAGAAATTCTTCCTCTTATGAAGGAAGAATAAATTCTGAGGGTTTTGTTTTCAGCTTCTTTGATACTCTGTCTTCAACATGAGGAGTTCTAGAAGAGCCTGCAGAACATGTAGCCACAGACAACTCACAGCCTCCAAAGCCACTGGTGGGGACACCTCGTGCTTGACAACTTGGTCAGAGTCATGCAGAGGAGACCAGCCCCTGTCTCACCAGAGAGCAAACACCTTCCACTGTCACATTCCACAACCCACAACACATCCAAACACTTCTCAGAACAAGTAAGTTGGGAAAACGAGCAACAGTGTTGAAAGGGACACTGGAAAGCAGTAGAAGGGTAGAAGCTGTGGAACATACAGGGAATAATAAGGATGAAAGGTGAAAAGAGCAGTGATCATTGCACTGTGTGAGGCATCAGAGACGCTGCATTAGAGAAGGTGTTGATGGAGTGAAGATTTGAGCATCCCACACACACTCCTATCAGATATCCCAGCTACTGACATAAACAGAACTGAGAAAAGCAGAACATCATCTGGCTTTATTTTAAACTGTCCCTGTAAAAGGTATCAGAAAACCTTCTCTGCAGCACAGCATCATGAGAGATGGGCAGAACAGCCTTAAGTCTCTGACTCTCTTGGATTTCACAGTGGTTAACTCAAGAGTTCTCTACGCCTCAGAGAGTTCCATGTTTCTTCCATGTAGCTTTTAACCTCAGATACGGAGAGTTCTGGAGAGATCCACAGTCATGGCACCAGCAAGCTGAAGACCTCAAATGCCTAACTAAAGCCAGTAAAGCCCATGAGTCACAGTCTCAGGGGAATCAGAGCTACTTGGCACATACCCAGAGAAGGTCAATTGGAGCATGGGGAGACTATTTCTAAATACCCCAGAGCTTTGCCACTGGGAAAAATAAATAGAACTATGTATCTTGTTTCCACATCTTAGCGGGCTAAATAAATAGCTCTCACAGGGCACTCTCCAGGGCAGATTCTTAAAGTGACCTTGGCCCTGCTGCTGCCCAGGGCAGGGGAACGCATGTGTGCCCACCAAAGAAGTGGTTCATTTTCAATGCTGCATTCCTGGCAGCTGATCAGAGAGCCAGGGTAATCTCAGCTCCCACAGTTGCCGGCTGTTCCTTCCCAGCAAAAAGGCAAACCATGGTGGCACACAGATATGGGGTGGAGAGAAGGTATCAAGAGCAAATGCAAAGTGAGGGGCAAACGATTTCTGGGACAACATCAGGGTTTTCCTCCGTAGGCAGGGTAGAGGCTGGTGCTCTCTACAACTTCCCTGTTGATAACCAAAAAGAAGCAGATGTTTTTGTGACCGAAAGCTACACCAACATACTGCTCTCCCAATTTCAGCTTAGCCACAGCCACTTTGGGAAGAGCTGTACCAGCGTCAGACAGCTGGGAGCACATGCTGAGCTAGACAAAGAACATGACTCCTTTTTATCTTTTCTCTCCAGCTCAGAAACCCATCCATAAGCACCCTGCCCCAATCACCTCACAAAGTTTTAGGACATTTTTCCCCACATGTACCCACCTCCATTTTCTGATGAGCTGCAAAGATGATTAGGATTTTCAGACTGCAGCTATTCCAGGCATTGCTAATGCTGGGAGAGAAGATCTGTACCCACTCCACAGTCTGTTCTTCTGGTCTCAACACCTAAATTCTTGCCAACAATATCTCCTACAGCCACTTTCCACAATGAAAGCAGCACTTCCAAATGAACTACAAACAAACAAAAGCTCCACTCACTAACATGAAACTAGTGCCTTCTAAAGCGTTGCAATTGTGTTTTAAAATAAAATAGGTTTGTGTGGTTCTTCTGATGTAAAACAGGCTGCCTCCACTGAGCTTCTCAGCTGCCCTTAGTTATGAAACAAAAGACACAGCTCTGAGCTCTGAGCAGGCCGGCTGAGTGGCCACCAGGCTTGAGCTGATTTATGGTTCTTGTTCATCAGACCAAGAGTAGGTGGCAGCCAAATCATCTTTTTCCTGTGAGCTGGGTCCCAGCAAAGATTGTATGCTCTGTTTGCACTCTCATAAAAATATGTTTTAAGAAGAGCACAAATATTTTAGGAAATAAAAAGAAAATTAGGAAACTGAGCTAGCAGTGAGAAAGCTCGGGTAGACAAAAATTAATGCAGAAGACAGCTTTTTTCAAATGAAAAATAAATTCAAGCTTTTCAGAAATAAATAAAAAGGCTTATTAGCTATAAAATGGGATTTACTGAGGGCAATTTTGAGTTTTTCTGGTGTTTGTCTCTATGTTGCAAAAGGAAAAAAAATGTCCACAAAAGAATTCAAAACAATCCTTGCACAACAGATAAAAGGAAGTAAAAGTTAAATATTGCATATTGACAATGTGGAATCATTGAAATCAAAAGCAGTGTGTTTCTCTGGTTGTTTGTTCTCTCAGTTCTTTGAACTGAGTATTTTAGAGCAGTTTACAGACTACACTTACAGCAGCACTCCCTGCATCTCCAAATGTATCTCAGCAAGCCAGGCTAGAAAGGTGTGACAGATACCAAGGCTTCCACGTCCCCTATGGGAAACAGTCAATGGAAAATAAAGCACTTTTGCACGAAATTCATTTTAAAAGCCTTAAGGCAGCCAGTCCCATTGCTTAACAGAAAACTGATACAGGCCCCAGTCCCACCACACACAGATCCTGGCACATCACAGAAGCAGAACTAACACTGATGTAATCACAACCAACACTTTCACAGGAAGGAAAACAGGGAATTTAGAGGAACTTGCTTAGTTGAGCCTGGGCTTAGACCCATCAATCACTTTTGGTTGCCTCAGAAGCCCAGCCCAGCTCTGGGTCTAACTCATTCTGGGCACCCCTGTCACACATAAAGCAGTTCTCCAGGTTGCCTAAATCATAAAGTTATTAAATGAGGCCTGAGGGGAATGTTGGAAGATGCTCAGATATCCTAGGAACAATATCTTATTGGTAATATTCTTTGAGTCAGGTAATATCCAAATGTCTGAGTAAGAAATATCCTGGTATCCCCACGTAGAGGAATCTCAAGTACTTTGTCTAAGAGAGGACTGAAGCCATGAAGCAGCTCCAGGTACTTGGCACTGTGCT
>VZUA01106609.1:28322-46186 GCA_013401035.1 Horornis vulcanius
AGCCTGGCAGCTTAGTTGGGTTGGGAGTTGTTTAGTAGATGATATTTTTGTGGTGGAGCAGAAAGGAAAAGGAACTTGATTATTTTTCTCAGTTCTTTTTCCAATCCACTTATTTTTTCATGCAGCTTTGAGCACATAAAGCAACATCCATCCCCTGCAGGCCCCAGGTAGAAGTGCCTTTTGGAGAGAGGCTGAACCCTCTGCATTAAAGGGTCCCTGGGCTCTGAAGAGTCAGGTTCCTTTCCCTGTCTCACAGACCTCTCTCCACTGGCACTGGTGAACATTTCCAGTGGCTGCCAGGGATTATGAAATACTTTGCAACCCACAGACATCTTTGAAACTAAAAGGAAAAATTTGAAACTTTCTTGAGGACCCCCTTTCTGCCCTAGCCCACAGCCATTGCCCCAAATCTTTGCTTCCTTACCCAGAGACAGCAAGTCAGTGAGGACACTGAGAATGTTCAGGATGACATCCTTGTCACAGGAGCTCTGGAATGGAAACACACCAAATTCACAGATCAATTCAGAGCAGGACACTTTGTCGTGCACAGGGCTGCAGTGCATCATGCAGCTGAGGCACAGAGATCCTTCTTTGGATACTGAGCACTTTTGTGCCATCTGGACAGTGCATATGTGGAAATGTATTGATGACACATTTTAAAAGCTTCTAACATATCATACTACAAAGTATTTAATACACAGTAGCATTTCTGTAGAATTTACATTTACATTCTAAAGTAAAGCTCTATTTTTTGGTTTGATCTGGCTACCCCAAAGTTGAGGAAATACTGTATCACATAGAAATGCAAATATGAGGTGATTTTCCATGACAGCATTTCTTATTCCTGTAGTTAAAGAACAATATGTTTAAATTACATTAATCCCAACCACAAGAAAATTTTCCTGTCTTCACTGCCACAACCACATCGAAGCCTTGAATTTGAGGAAAAGAAAAATCCCTAAGCTTATTTTTAAACTAATATAATTTAATTTTAAGACTAATTGCCACCATACTTTGACATGACACATTCTGCTTTAGAATTACTTTAAATTTTCATTAGCAGAAATAAGATATAATGCACTTGAGGAGAAGGAAACACATGATATCTACCATCCATCTGTGTGATACACTGGACCCCTTCTTTAATCCTCCTCCAAACAGATTTCACTGCTGTGATTCAAGAATTAATCACAGGTCCATATTGCAGTTTGAGGGATTTGTGTTAAGACCTGGATGTCTTTGTTTCTGAACAGCTATAACACCATAAAAATTTCTAATATAATACACAACTTGCATTTTAATAGCCTTGATCCCAAAGAACTTTAGGATCACACAAACTATAACAGAATCACTTTATTTTCAATTAAATTATGACAATAAGATAACATCTCACAAATATATGGCTCCTATATTTCTGAATGTTGAACTGCTTCAGAAACTTAAACTACCTTGCAACATAAACTAAGCAGGTATATATTCTAGATATATGTGATCATTTTACCAGCCAAATTGATTCAACCATTCCCTGACATATTTAACATTTTGCAACTGTATATTTAAGACAAGAAGTCGAGAAGTAACACCTAGCCAAAAGAAACTCTAGAAAGAATATATGGCAAAATCTAATTCAGATCTGTAATAATGACAATTACTGCAAATGGACCCTTTTTTCCCAATGGATCCCTGAAAAAGTCATAGCAGAAGCTGACAAGGTGCTGAGGATTGTGCAGCTAATTAGGGAGCTGCAGTTCATATCTCCTCCTTTGTTATAGCTGGGAAGGGTATGCATTGGGTGAGGTGTGGGGATGAAGCAGGAAATGGATCAGTCTGCAGTCAGAGCAGGGGACTGCCAGGATAAACAGATTTCCACCCATTCCCAGAAATCCTGTAGGATGCTTGGCAGCACCCTGCAACCAAATCTCCTTCTGTAGTGACAAACTATACATGCCATTTTCTGCATGGAATAACTGCATCAGTGCCAGTGTTTCCTACCTTCTGTATTCTAAACCTTGTGTGTATTCTTAGGTAGGTTGTTTGTTTTTTGTTTGTTTTGGTTTTTTTTTTGGTCGTCGTTATTAACAAAAAACAAACTCCAAACCTCTGAAAAACAAGGTTTCCCATCATACTGGTTTTGGTCAATTAGCAGTGTTACCAACCATTCCCTGCTCAATATATGTTCCAAGTGAGCCACAGGGACAAGAGGTGTCAGCAGGGGAATNGTGAGGATGAGAAACAGGCAGAGAATCATTTCTGAAATGGGGACTCAGTGGAGGAGGGTCTGTGAGCACTGATGGCTTTCTCAAGGCTCAACTTGCTTTTGCTTTTAGCTAAAATCCACAGGCAAAATGCCTGACTCATCCCCACCTCAGAGCTGGCCCCTGCCCAGAGAGAGAGCCTGCTGTTTCTATCGGTTATTAACTCAGCAAGCAGAGATCTCAGCACTGAGCATAAAAGTTCAGCCCTTTTATGATCCATGTTGAAATCAAAGGCTTGGTGTGATAGGATTCCTGCTCCTTTGAGAGCCAAGACAAACAGAATTCGTGGCTTTAATGAAATCCAGTAACTCTCGTCATCAAGTATTGCCACCCTCACCATAGAGGAGTTCAGATTTGTGCCACTGGCTCAAGGGACCACACAGAGAGGAAAGGCTGCAGCAGGGTCAGAGCTGTTCAGAGCAGCAATACTCTTGGGTAAGATATATAGCTTTAGTCCTATGTTAATCTTCCTAATTCATGTCTTTGTTCAAATCAGCTGGTTCAATCTCCCAGACTTAACAAAGAACATTCAGAGCTGTCTTCCCAAGAGTTCTTGGCATTTTTTAGCATAGGGACTTAATAGTCAGGGGCAGTTGTCAGGAGTGATGAGTATCCATCAAATTTACTGACTCCAGGAAGACTTACTGTTCTCAACACCTTTTTAAATATCTGGGTTGCCTAAATCAGACTGTCCTCTGGTTTTGTCTTGCTGCCTCTCAGTATCCCTTTCCTCTGTAGGTGGATGGATTACACATTAAGGTTTCAGTAATGAAGTCTTCATTGATTTATGCTCCTATTACACTGGGTTGTTTATTTTAACTGATTGGATTGTGGGTTCCTAAGCCATTAACACAAATAGTGATGACATAAGATATCCTCTGACTTTCCATGCACTTTATCCAGGGACTCAGGCAAACAAAGAACTTGAGGGAACATGAAAGATCGACCTTTAAAATGTGAAAATTAAAGCTGGGTGATATTGCCAAATATTTTACCTGAGTGTTTACTCTTGATATTTTAACACTAAAATCCTGTGTTGGTGCCTCATTGCTCCCCTTCCTTCTGCACACTACTCAAGGAGTTGGATGACTGAAGTGTTGGCTGAAACAGTGGAGAAAACCCCAGTCCCATTACAAATTTTAACATATTTCCCCCTAACTTTAGTGGTACCACTAAACAATACAGACTTCTGCAGAAGAGCGCAGCTCCCATTTGTAATAGCAAGACAACACAGAAAAAAAAATAATCCTAAAGTTGCTATTGTCTTGCTAGATGACAACTTGCCTCTTGAAAAGAAACAGCTCAGATTTTGACTAATTAGCTTCAGGTTTTCAAAGTCATCAAAGACATTTGGACATTGAAATCCATTAGAATCGATTGTTTAAATTAATACACATAACAAAGTCTTTGTGGATGAATTGCCAACATATTCATTCATAAAAAATATTCAGTAAATCTTTGTGAACAGTAAGTACAAATGAGAAAATCACAACTTGAGCCTGATCTAAAAAAGATGAATAGAGTAATTTCTTTAATGCAAATTTCTTACCCAGCTCTGGTAAAAATAAACACATTAGTTATTTTTATTGAAAGAGATGTTTGATGGTTTAAGAACAAACCATAACCAAAGAGAGGAGAAAAGTAAAATTCCTCTTGCTAAGTATTTTCCATTCCTGCCAACACTTACAAATGTTAGATACAGCATCTACATGTGCACAGACTAATGAAGATGCATTTGTTGTATATGGGTGGAATAAAAGAAGAGAAAAGTTCCCAGAGGCTTAAGTTAGAGTACAAAATCACTGACCTCCTGCAGGATTTCACTAAAAGGACTTAAAGTTAGAGCCAAATTACTACCTATTAACAACAGCCTGTAGCTGCCTTTCACAGCTAGTGGCTGGACAAAGGTTAAAGTAGCAAAACCATCACTTTAAATATCAAGCATGGCTGTACTTTTTGGTCAGAGCCCCTCATCTCTCTCAGCCTTACTCCAGCAAAGCATCCTGTCTTCCTCACCCAACCAGGAGTATCACAGGGCTGAGCTCAGATGAATTTAATCAGCTCCTGGCTGAGAGCTCCTCTCTGAGCTTTTTCTGGGAATTAATCCCTGAAACATTGGGGTTAGCTTGCCAGAAACTCCTCAGAGATAAACAGCAGGAGGATGGAGAAAGCCAGGAATAAAAAAATACCCCAGCACATCGTCATTGATACGTTACAGGCAGCAAGTGATTAATTGGTGACATTGGGCTTGGAGGACAACAGCTCAATCCCAACATTTCTGACTGGCAGCTTGGATTATTTCACTGACCCACGATTGAGCAGGGAACAGCTCCTGTCTCCTTGTTCTGCTCCTGGGAACATGCCAAGACAGCTGTTATTTACTCAAGACAAGATTATAAAATTGCTACTAAGCCCCAGTAACAGGTAACCTCAGGGAAGTCTCTGGGGATGTTTTCCACAAGACTCAGAAACCCAACAGAGGGTTGGGATTTTTCGTGTCCCGCCTGGAGATAGCAGCCAGCAGTGCCATTCCCCTTCCAGCACTGCCTTCAAACAAAAACTCCCCATAAACTCAGTCTTTTGGGCTTTTGTGTCTTTTGCCCAAAGGCAAGTATTTCCCTAAATGAGACACACAATCTACTGAGAGGGTTTGTTGGGAGTCTAAGCATTAATGCTGAAAAAAGGAGGACGCCCAGAAGGAAATCAAACAGCATTAATTTGTGAGGTGCGAGATTTACTAATAAATATTTTATTTGGGGGAAGAAATACAAAGCAGTTATTCCAATCACAAAAATAATGAATGCAAAATGAAAGAAGTCGCTCTTGCAAGACAACACATAACATGGTTTCTACCAATACGTCTTTTAAATTAATTGTTGAATTGTCTCACAAAGCTGTGTGACTGCTTAGGAAAAATCTCCCAAACAAACAACAAAACAAAATGTTCTCATTTTAAAGAAAAGGCGCTGCTGCAGTGGGCTAAAAAACTTCCAGACCTGTTTGTTTGGGTCTTTTTTAGTGAGACTAAGGAATAGGATATCCAGTTCCAGGGTTTGTTTGTTTATTTGTTTGTTTGTTTTAAAATAGCCTGTTTCTAAATATGGAAGCGGGGTTTGACCTGTCCAAAATATATCCTCCTCTCTTCTCTTTCCCATAATAAATTTGCTCACACAAATAGCAGTCAGCAGCCCAACTGCCTGTGTAATGAGACTTACATCTGCAAGTCAGATTTCTCATTCTCCGCACTTGAAGCCTCTTGAAGAGAAATTCTGGTGCAAAATTAACACTGGCTAAAATCAGGAGCAGGTTAGAGGCTGAGCAGCATTACTCCTCACTGTCTCCTGAGACCTCTAGAAAATATTGGGTTCTAATTACTCTCTTAATGCTTAAAACAGAGAGTCCTTTGCCAGCAAGGTAGAGGTGCCTACCAGCCCAAACTGCTGGGCACAGCCACTCACCACTGGCATTACGGATTTGCCAGCTGGATATCTCCTTCCCACAGCTGACTATCCAGCCTTACAATGACTGTGAAGCCAGGTTTGGTGCCTTATGTTCCCTGCTTCATCAGAGTAAATTGCTTTTTCTAATTTAAGAGGCGCTAAAAATTCACATTTAAATAAGAGAGTAAAATACCCTGGAGAGTTTCTTGTCTGTATGCTCCCATCCTCAGCCTCAATATTCAGCCAGCTAAGCATGATTTCTTTGTGTTGGGAAGTCCACAGTATTTGTTACATGGAGGTTTATGGAAGAAAAAAATCATTATTTCTGAGGGGAAAAAAGGTTTCAGAGGCCTCTGAAATATCAGTAGGCAATGACAGAGAAAGGGAGGATTCCAACTGAAGTGATTATAGCCTGAATTTTGGCATAAGTGGAGCACCTTCTTAACAATGCTACCATTATCCAGCTTTAAAAGGATCCCAAGAAATTATGATCAAGGTGCCTCTGCTCCCAAAATAACCATCCAAACATCCTCAGCATCACCACAGGAGTCACCATCCTCTGTGGTAAACAGTACGTTCATTTCTTTGTCCAAATCTGGATTTCCTCTTCTTAGGAGTCAGATAGGCCTGACCAAGCCAGAAAACTCACAGGAGGCATGGAAGGTAAAAGGGGCTATTTAAAGCCTCAGAGAGGAGGACCTTGCTGCTCTGGGAGTGTCCTAAGTGACCTCTTTAATCCTGGGAGAAAGGCGTCCGCAGCTGTGGAGGATCACGTAGCCCTCAAACTGTACCCAGGGCAGCCAAGGGGCCTCCAGGGACAGGACACGTGGCCCAGAAACTTCTTGCTCCTGTTCCCAAGCCTTGGAGACAAGTCCCTCTCGCTGGCCCTGGCCACCCCTGTGAGCCATGGCAAACACCCCACTGAGCCAAGCACCAGACATTTTGTTTCCTACTGATGCTTCGCACCATGCCAAGCCCAAAGCAGAAAGTTTGGAGTTTATATCAGAAAATATAGCAAAGGCTCATTAAAAATGGCCCTCCATCTAGCCTGCTGCAATCAGGTGGGTAGCTTTCTTCATGGCTTGCAATGACCTGAAGGTCTGGGGTTTTTTCACCTCCTTTTGCACTTGGGTGTGATAACCTGAAGCATCTTTTTCAGTAACACATCAGATCACGGCTGGGTGCTATGATTCCAACCCCTCACAGTGGGTGGCAACTCATCCAGGTGAGCAGTAGTGCCTCAAAGCAAACCTCTACATGCAAATGGACAGGGCTTTGCTCCTATTCACTGAGCTTCAGGACTTCTTCTCAAAGGATACAGGCTACACTCTGCAGGATTGATCTGCTTCAAGGCAGAGATGGGAAAATTCCAAACTTTCATCCTAATGTCTTCAAAACACTGAAGGTGTTGAGATGAAACAGCTTGGCTTAAGCTGATCTCTAGCCAAAATAACTTGGTGAATAACATGGTGAAAATCATCTGTGCCAAGGAATCTTACAAATTTTAATGCACTAACATAACACCTTGCTTCAGAGGATCACAGACTTCAAATATTAGCTAACACCTGCCCAGTAGCATCCCTCATCAAGATCAGATTGCGTCTTATTTTCCTGGTGGGAAATATCACCCTGTGGTGGGAAATTCACTTAGTCAATACCTAAGAGGATATCTGGCAGAGCCAGGATATTTATTATAACAAAATGAAGCAGAAACACTGTGTGCAGAGAAGTACTGTGACCCTAAGTCACAGACTTACTTCCATCTATTCGTGAGGAGCTCAGAATTTTGCTTCTCTGAGATCAGTCTTCTGTCCCAACTTCCCAGAAGTAAGTGCAGCAGACAACTCTATCCCTTGCAAGGAATACTGATGCCAATTTGGGAGAAGAAAGAGTTACTCCACCAGTGGGTCCCAGAGCTATTTGAAAAGAGATTCATCCTTGTGCCAAGGGACTACATTTAATTAATCCATACAGGAATTAGGAAGCACATAGACCATGACCTGATCTTTTTCCAAAGGATGTTCTACCTACTGTGTCAAAAAGCCTCAAAGGCCCCTAACTTCAGAGCAAGGTTGTTCATCTCAGGGCCTCGTTTTTAGTGTGTCCCTTCAATAAAATATATTCACACCCAGATATCTGCAGGAATTATGCCCTGGCAGACTGCAATATCTTGGATACTGTTGGCAAAGTAAACTGCTTTATTTCTCCCTTTCTTTTTTCATGCCAAAGTTCTCTCAGTGTTCTCAAAGAAAAGCTTGTCCTTGTGCAGAAGTTCCTCCTGCTACAAAGTTCCTTTGTGTCACTTGCTCCTCTCACTAATGCGCCTCTAATAGTGCAATTACTTTATTATGCAGAAACAGTGGTGAAACACATTATTATATAACCCTCAAATGCTTCTGTCAAATTGGAAGTGTTAAAAGAATGAGGAAACTTTGAGATAAATCAAAACACGTGATACCCTGCAAAAGGCTTTTAGACTTTCTTTTGAATATTTCTAATGTTCTTTCTGTAATTTCTACTGCAGATAAATTCTCCCAGGTTTTATCTCTTATTTCACAATAAGTTACCTATGACACCTAAAGATTTTGACTGGATTTAATGTTACATTTTTCTCTTTTTTGCTCTTTTTAATCTATTTTTATTTTAATGCCAAGATTATCCTAGCATATGCCTTTCACACTCTCTTATTAAATTTCTGTAAGGCATTAACCATTCTTGCACAATGAATTCTATATGCATGCCAGCACCTACTGTTTATTGCTGTTTCTTGGATTTTTTCCTATATTTTATATTACTTTTGCTGTTACTGAACTAATTTAAAATATTAATGTTTCATTCAAGTGCTACTCTGTTACAGATATTTCACACAACTGCCACCCAGATTTAATAGGGAGGGATCTGTTTTCTCCATTCAGTTTTAGTTTTATTTTCCACTACTAAGGATGAAAAAGAAGCATGAAGTGTGCTGCTCTCTTTCTTTTTTTGTGAGATTTGATGGCTGTCAGTCCAGAGAACGCTCTGTCTTTCAAAGATGAAGCACATTTGGGAATTGACAAACTTTTTTACAAGCAATGGCATTTCTCAAAGTACAAGTGAGTCTGGAGGATCTTGGAAAATGTCCAGATGTACTCGATTTTAATGAAACCTCAGATTTTTGAATGCTATAGCAAATATGAGTATGTGCATGGGGAAATAAATAGCCATAATGATGGTGTTGCTATCCTTGCCTTCTCTGGGATGTTCCTGCTTGGACCACACATGATAAAGCCCAAGAATCCCTGGGTCTGCTCTCGGTCTTGCCTGTGTTCAGTCCAGGCTTCTCTCTGCATTCCAGTGCAAACAATCCCATTTGCTGCACATTATTCTGACACTGACTTGTACAGGCCAAAGATGAGGACCACAGTAAGGTACACTCTGGTTTAGAAGAACACCAGTCCTTCCTCTTGCCAAGACAAGTGTCCTTATGTGCCAATCTACCCCACTTCCAAAAGCGCCTTCCGGAACAGCCATGAAAGCTCTTTTAATCAATCACATTTAATAACAATGATTGAGATATGGGCAGTGGAGACAAGCCACTTATAACTATTGTTAGTCACAGCTTATTTTCTTCAGAGATGGAACCTGAAAGCGAAAATGATGAACCTATTTTTGCCATCCAGTCTAAGTGAAAAATCAAGCAACAAACGAAACTCGGCATCCATAATGAATAGCAAACTGTGTTTTGAAATTCTAATGATTTAAAGTAATATTACCAGCAATATAAAGCAGAATTTCTGTTTAACTGCGTTGCTGAGATCCATCCATCCAGATTTAAGCAGCAATCTTTCAACAGCAAAGCCCTCAGTTCTCTGAAAAGGTTGCCAAGTTTTTAAGACGTGTGATAGGGGTATGACATTTTCCATCCAAAAGGTAACAAAGATTTTTCTATCTCCTTTATCTTCAGTCTACACCCCATGCAAGACACCCAACAGCAGCACCATGCCAAAACCAGGGATGTTTGGCATTGTTTATTCCACCCTTGTTACTTCATCCAGTAGCTCAGAAGCACCTGTAAACTAAGTGTTGGCCAGTCAAGCTAAAAAGCCTTTTATTAGCTCCATGAATGAGCCTATGTCTGTGTTTGTGCTCCAGGAAAAAGGATGGGAGTTATATTTAAAAATACCCAGCTCCACACACTCTGCTGTGTGGAGTTCACCCAACCAAACCCCTCGGGCTGCCTCTTCTGACACTCTCTCATGTGAGAATGGGCTGAACATGCAATGGCAAAGTGAGTTGATCTCTCAGAGAAAGGTGAATTCTTCAGTGGATGCCAAGTAGATTTGATCTATGTCAGAATCTACCTCTGATTCCTGCATTCATTGCCAGCAAGGAGAGATCACCAAAAAATTGTTGTTGTTGTGTCCTGTTTTGTTTAAGCATGTTTCCAAGGAGACCTGCTGGTGTAATAATGCTCTACAGGCTTTGTAGGACATAGCAGGGGACTCTCAGCTAGGGATATTTCCAACTGTTTGATCACCCAGCCATGCAGACCTTTTAGACAAACCCTCCAGAGTTTTCAGTCAGTGAGGTACAGCTGCCATGCTGAGAGCTTTTGAAACAAGCTGTTAATAATCATGGTTTTCATCTCAAAGAAAAGTCTTTTTAATGCATCTCTGCATCCAGCTGTCCCCTTGAAGTCCCTGTGCATCGTGGGGAGATCAAATGACCTTAGCCATATGGGAAGAGAAATTGTCAAAGAAAACAGAGCCAGGCACACATTCTCTTTCTCCTTTGTCACTTTCAGCTCTCTTCCTCACTTGCAGAAATTTAACATGGAGCCAGAGGCTGTTCAAATTGCAGGAGATTGTCCCAAAGAGAAGGTCAGATAAACCAGGGCAGTAATGCTCCTTTCCCCTAGCCTCTCCAGAAACTCTCTCCATATGGATGGTGCTGGTTTATTCCTGGAAGAATTGAGGGTTGAAAGAGGCAGTTCAGTTTGTTCCTCTGACTTCATCAGATCAGCATTTTAATCATAGGGAAAGGTCAGGTGGTCCATTCTGCCTCCTCCTCTCCTTTGAAGTGAGACAGGTGGGCATTCGCCATGCCAAGCAAACTGCTTATGGGAGGATATCTCTCTCCCTGTCAATCTTCTGCTTGCCAGGTTAATCCTGAATAAAATGGAGGGCCAGCTTTGTCTTCATTGTAAATCTTCTGCTTTGGCCTTTCATCAGGAGTTCCATAAAAACCACAGAGGATGGCAGAGCACAACAGGTACTGCACTGATTTCAATGCATGAGTGTCATCTGCTCAGAGAGTGAGTTTTTTCACCTTCTGATTTGGGAAACAACGTGAACTAAGATCCCCTTTGCCCTAACTTGACAGATAAATCTTATCTCCATCTATTGTCCAAATGAAGAAAGTAGAAGGCACAGACATTGAATGAGTTTGATGGGGTTTGTAACAGTTCTGAAATAAAGCCCAGCACTCCTGCTTTATCCATCAATACAGCATCATTCCCTCCTTTGGGAAAGGAATAGGTACCAGAGAGTGCACTGAGCTGATGGGCCATGGGAAGAAAAGTCTGTCTCAGTTTACTATGGGAATCAAATTCCCATTAGGTCCAGTGGGAAAGCCTTTGCCTGTAAGTTACACCAAAAATTAATGTGCATAAAAGGCTTCTCAGAAGTTGATTGCAGTAAAACACAATGGTGTTTCCATGTCAGAAAAAAAACCCCATATGTTTTGGTTTCAAAGCATCCCTTGTTGAAAGGCAGGGGGAAAAAAGCCAAGATTTCTTTGGCAGAGTAGTTATTTCTCCCGCAGGACTTCTGTGTCAGAATTACTCAATTTTCTAATAAGAATCATCATGAAAGCTTTGCAGTTCTCATTAATTCCACCTCAACCTACCCCACCTTTTGAAAATAAAGCTGTGTTCTTCCACAAGAAGAGACCATGAGAGGAAAAAACCATCGTTGTTCTCTAAACCCCCAAAGGGAAGAAGATTTAGCTTTGCCCATGTAATTTCTTATCAAGCAAATGTTATTCTATTAATCAATAGCTGGTCTAAAACACTAATTCTCTTTTTTGTACCTTAGTAGTGCCTGAGGGCAGAAGAAACTCTACCATGTTATCTTTGTCCTCTCTAGAAGACATCTTATGGAGTCAATGACAAATTCTTGATTTCTGAGACCTTGATTTCTGTACGGTGTGGTTGTCCCCACTCAGTAAAACAAAAGTCATAACAGCACACAGATCTAAAGGAAATACTAAGTCATGGATATGAATGGGCTCTGTCTCCATCAGCCTCTGGAAGAGAATGATCAAGTTTTCCTTATTTTAAGAGATGATCTTCATCATACTAGGTTTTCCTTCCCAAAACTGTACTAAGATAAATTGTTTTCCCTGTAGGGAAAGGAAAAAGGTTATCCAGTTCTTGGAGATTTGAATCACTCAAAGAATCCACCTAGATTATGTTTAGGTCAACTTCTCATAAAATAAAACAATCAGGGGAATAACCCCAGATTTTTAATAACAGAAAATGTCTACAAATATTTTATTGATCTGAATTCATGTTCTTGCTTCCTAGCCATCTTAAATTAAACTGTATTTTCTGAAATAAACTGTCTCCTCTGAAGCAGCAGCACAGTAGTGCTCTCTGTGGCACACAAAGCTTGTAGGATTGCAGGCACCAGTGTCAGCCGGGCTGGACAATGCAGCTGTGCAAGAGCCTTCCACATTTCTCACCCCCAGCACTCCCTCCTCACCTCCTGCAGCACACCTGGCTTTGTCCAGGGGAGAAGGGTGACCGGCTGGTGAGCTACTTCTCCTGATCTCCTTGGAGAAGCTTGTTACTCCCTCTCACAAATGCCTCACCAATTCCCAGGAGCACTCTGACCTCCCAGTTCCCTGGGGAAGGAATCAGCCTGCTTTGCCCGGGAATCACAGCTCCCCATCCTTCCCTGCGGAGATTCCCGGCGCGCAGGGCGGCTCCGCGGATGGATCGGCCCCTCTGCCCTCGGGCCCGTCGGGCCCTGTGGGCAAACAGGTGCAAATAGACTCCCCGTGAGACAAGCGCTTATTAAAAGAACGGGGGAAGGCAGCAGGGAATTATTTTCCATGCTGGTCTGGTGGGAACAGCAGAGTCACGAGACCGGAGCCTGGCAGAGCCCAGCCACGCGTGTGGGCACGTGGGGTGTGCGTGGATTTGGGATCCTCAGGGCATGAGGGTCCCAGGTGTGCACACAGCATCCCTGACAGACACGGGAAAGGGACACCTCAGCCCAGGATCACAACCTGTTCCACGAGGAGCTACCGGCATGCATTGGCTTATTCTGCACTCCCACTGATTGCTCTTGGAGGAAGGAGAGGCTCTTGCCTGCACTTCCAGAGGCTTAAATCCTCTCTAGATTTCATTGCAAGAGTAATGATGGCAAAGTTGTGTTATCTATCCTGGCACAAATGGGAGTGATCACACAGAGGCAGCGTGTCTGTGATAGCAACAACTCCAGGAGCAATTCCCAACCCTGCTATCCCAGACCAAGCAACACAAAAATCCCTCCCCATCTCTTAAACTCCCAGTATGTGTATGACATTATTTTCTTTCTGTTAACACACATCAGTAAGATGTCTGCTGGTGCCAGTAGACACTGCTGGAGCCAACCATTATCAGCCCATATGTTTTTCAATACAAGCAACTTTTTGTGTGTGCTTTGCTGAACATAATATAATAAACTTTAATTTGAAATGCCCATGAACACATTTCCTACCGCAGACATTTTTTCCTATTATAGATAAAACCAAGAGGACTGGACCAGTGCATTGGACAGAAAAATGTGTCTAAGCCATCACAACAAATGCAGCATAATACATTGAAAATAAGATTATGCTACACAAAGAAACACTAGCAAGACCTATTCAGGCAAACACCTCTCTGTATGAAAACATCTCTTCTTATATTTCAAAGAGGGAAATTATTGAAACCTGAGAAAAAGAGAGGGTGGAAATTTTCCATTGTCATAAAAATATTGATGTAATATATAAATACATCTGTAGGCATACAAAACAGCTAGGGAGGGTAGATAACTCCCAATAATTATCTTCAACTTACAAATAGCTAAACAGATGTTTTAAAATATATTTGCATACTGTATGTGAAAGATAAGTAGTTTAAACAAATCCATATACCTCCTTCCATAATGTGGTTTATTCTATTAATTTTTTTAATCTATAATGCAGTACCAAAATACACAATACTGAGTTGCATGACATGGCATAATGTGCCATTATATTACATCCAAATAGTCTAAGTTAAGCAGCTTGGCCATAAGCATAAAGTCAGCCCCTCAACAGCTAAAAATCACCAGTTTTAAAACATTCCTGATATTTTGTTCGGCCCCCTGGAGTAACTGCATTTTTTAATTTCCACATGACAACTTGTTTTATTTCACAAAACCTCTGCTTCAGGATAAGCAGTGCCTGCTGCCTGGAAATTCACCCCATGCAGCATTTTGTCCTCATCATTTAGCATGTGGTTCCGTGCATTATTTATTGTGCAGGATCCAAGCCCTGCACGAAAACAAATTATTAATTTTCTTCTCAATTTTTTTTTTTTTTTTTTACTGTGCTGTCACCAGAACTTCAGGTTGTTGGGTTTTTTTTCCCCAATGTTCATCACCTGGTTTCTCAAATACTGATGTGAGACACGGTGAGATTATTTGCCATGTTACACATGATTAACTCAGAAGCAGAGGTTTATAATCCATTTTTCCAGACTGGCACCCAACTGATCCAGCAGCATGGCTATCCTGTCACATTTGCATTGCTGAAGGAAGGGAGAAAGGGCTCTCCTCAACCATTCATGACACAGTCTCCTTTGTCCTCAGAGCACAAACCATCCTAGACAAAGATGAGGGACAGAAGACAAACAGAACTTCCCTTTCCTTGTCTGACACAGAAAGTTCTGCTGAGGCTCAGACTGTGACACACTCCTGTGCTCAGCTCAGCCATCACTGCTCCTGCTCCCATCAGTCTCTTGGTACATTTTGCACCCTGAGGTCCTGAATTCTTATTAACTCAGCCACAGAAAATTCTGGCTAGCCCATCTGGAGGCATTTTCAGAGGAGCTGGCAGTGCACTCAGAGAAACAGCTGCGGCCAGCCCAGGGACAGAGAGCCATTCTGGTCCCAGCTCTGACGGTGGAAGGATTTCAGCAGAGTCCAAGCCCTGTCACAGCTTCCTCTGAGGGTTTTTACTGCTCTGTGATGGTTCATGGTAGTAATAAACCTCAATATTTGTTCTGTGGCCTGGCAGGAATTTGGGATTAATGTATGGACGCTAGCCTCCTTTTTTCTTTGTTGCTTAGCAGTGCCCCATGGTGGTGAGCCAAGGGTTGTAGGGAAAAGCTCTGGGTTACCTTCAGGTTCTCCTGGGACAGGGAGGAGATGACAATGGAGGTGGGAAGGAAAAGCAGCAACCCTGAAAGCTGAGGTGGGGACCTGCACTATCTCTGTAGGGTTGTTTATGGAGGATTATGCCTTTTCTTCAATGGTTAAAGCCAAAACCAGATTCATGCAGCCCAAGTGGCACTGGAGTAGAGACATGAAAAAGTTGCACCCACTATTTCTCCTTGAACCCTAGAAGCCAAGTGTTTCCCTGTTCTAACTGCACTTCTGCTCCTCCAAAGCTAAAACAGTTTTTATAGGGAATAGCAGGCATAAGTCCACTGCTGCTCACTTTAAGTACAACAGTACTTAACACAGTACAACAGTAAAATTCAGTTAATGAACCACATAAAAATGGCCATCTGGTTTTGAGCTGATTTTTGTTCCCTCTAAGGTTATTCCACTAAACCTGACCTGTCAGGCTGCCTCCCAACAACACAGATCCAAACTTTGAACTCTTCCATCCCCTACCCAAATGAGTGGTCACCTGAGCAGTTCCTGGGATTTTTTGCATCTATTTCTCTCAAAGCCAGGAATCTCAGCAGCTCTGCTGACAGAGTAAGTGCAAGGATGCAGAGGAGACAAAAGTATTTTGCAAAATGCATTTCTATTCGTTGTCACTGGAGCAGCAGAGATACCTTCCCACTTGTCCTTAGGATAACAATAGCTCTGCCTTGTCAGCCAGCCAGCACAACAGCTCAGGAGGGGCAGCACAAAGAGCTGAGAGCTCCAAGTTAGCAAACAGCAGGTCCTGTGTCTGTTCTGCTGGACACTGTGGCCACTCACAGATAAATCCCTCTGCAAAAACAACATCCACCACTGATACATAAGATTTGCATCTTTTCCCTGTCAAACCATAGCATTTGGGAACCTGTGAAGTCCAACACAGTAAGACACAGTTTGAGCCAAAGATCTGCCAACGGCCCCAGGGGCTGCCAGCTTTGCAGAATATGTGAACGGGGACTGTGGCTTGGGGAAACATGTGAAAATCACACTGAGAGCCAACAGGAAAGTGGGACTCCTCAGGCAACACAATGTATCCTGCCATGGAATAAGATGTTCTCAGGGGTAACCAAGGCATGGGCAGTGAGGAGAGCAGGAAGAAGGAAAGGGAAGACTCAAAATTATTCTTATTTGTCTAAAGGATCAGAGGGTGGGGTGAGATGAAGGCCAGGGCAACGAGGAGGAGGAACTAAAATACTCTAGTCTCAAGGGATTCAGTAGTCTGGGTCACAAGGCAAGATGTTGGCTCCGGTTTTCTATTGCTCTTCTTAGCAAGTACCAGCTGTTTTTAACTAACACCCAGATACCTCCTCCTGGCATTAAAATAACCAAGAGATCTAATCCCAAACCTCTTGGGATTTTGCATTGAGGAGGCTGCCCATAAAAAGGGATGTCAGACTTCTTTTTTGCCTGGTCAAAAACCATACATGGGGAGGGTGTTTAATTCTGCCATGCTGTGGCCAGGGATCAGGGTGAGAGTGGCAACCAGCCCAGCCTTGCTTGAGGGTCTGCATGGTCTGTGTGTGAAAGACAGAGTGGGGCTGGGTTGGGGCTGAGGAGCTCGGTGCCATGCAGTGAGAGATGGGAACAGAAACAGGTAACACTACCCAAGCCACAGGGATGGGAGGTGACAATTGTAGGATCACACTGGAGAGGGGGAGTCAAGAAGAGCGAGCAGTGAAGAAGGTAGCAGGGTTAGAAAGAAAATGAGAAATGACAGTAAAATCCTCAGAGCCCAGCTCTGCCATACTGACACAAAACCTGTGAGACAGGGAGAGGGTTTTCTTAAATCTGAATTTCACATTTTTAAAGACGAACATTGTAAGCAGTGAAGCACTTTTTACCTAGAGATCTGAAATGTCACGTCTTCCCTGCAGTGACATTTTGGTGACAAAATGCAGCTGCGCTTTGAAAGGAGTTTTTGCTATTCACCTTGTCACTTTGCAGAACATCCGTAGCACGTTGCACTTCCAGGGGTTTGAGCTGTTTAGGAGGATCACGTTCCTTCATAGCACTGGGAATAGTTTTGAAGAACTCAAAAAATTTGTTTCTTTCCATGACTAGAGCAGTTCAGTTACAAAGTGTTCTGGATTTGTTCTGCTTGATACTGCCCTTACCAAAACCAGGCTGTGAGTCTAGGAGTGAGTGTCTATGCCACAAAGAGATGGGGGAGATCTCTCCCTCAGCAGAAGGTGACAGACCCTAGCTCAGGTCTGGACATTCCTCCAAATAGGAAAAAAAAAAAGTGTGCCAGTGCTTGGAAGGGAAGTAGAAATTTAGCCCTGTGTGAGTGACTGATGGAGAAAGATTTTTTATTCCAAATTTATAAAGACTGGCTGAATGTTCCCTCATTCTTCACCTGAAAGCTTTCTGCATTCAAAGCAATATTATGTGCTAACAGAAATGGAAAATACTCAGTAATACCCTTCAGAATAGCCTGCTGTAAGCAGCAGATACGTTCTTCATGCCCAATAAAAGAATATGAACCAGCACTGACAATCCAGCAGGTCACAAAAACAAAGCAACCATGTTTTGGACAGCTGTTGCAGAAAATAACAAAGTGTGGAGAGATGTTATCAGCAAAGGCAAACATCAACCAAAGTTATTATTTCCCAGGCCAATACTTTCCAACTGTGTCAAATAAAGGTCTTTTTTATCACCTGATTTTTTAGCAGAGATGGTTGATGGTATTACAAAGTTATGCTGGTAATTTTTTGGCTGAAGGTAAGGGAAAGAGGTGAATCACA
>VZUA01106618.1:0-15038 GCA_013401035.1 Horornis vulcanius
CTTCATTTCATGTCCAACAGCAACACACAAGTCCCTTGCCTCTCTAGGGATGGAGCAGGCCATGTATGAAATGGTATCAACGCTTCTGGCTCAGTCTTTGAAAGCATTTTAAGTCTGTGGCATGGCTACAAGGGGCATAAATCTGAATTCTGAGTGAGACAGGGATCCTGAAACCCATCACCAGGGATCACAACACCTACAGCCCATAAGGTCATGTCTGATGTTGGACACTGATCCAAGCAGAGCAAGGATTCAGTTTGGGTCTCCCACATTGTAAGTGGGAGCCTTGGCCACACTGTTAAATATTTATCGTATTTTTGACATGAATGAATGAAAACACTTTATTCCTGGGAAATATTACTCAATGCAAGTAACTTTCATGTCCTCCCAGCAGGCAGAATCCCTTAGCCCCCAGTTTGAACACTGGGGCTGGCTTTTTACACAGCTGGCAAATGGCACAGCCCAGACTCAGCAGAGCTGCTCAATTCCACGTGCCAGCAAAGTAGAGCTGTCAAGGAAAAGGTCACTGCTCTAAAACACAGGCAAAACAGTGCTTGTTTCCTAACCTTCCCATTGTAAATAGATGTTGAATTTTTCTTTTCCTAAATAAATTCATCCAGAAGCAGGCTGGAGAAAAAAAAAAATCAGTCCAAATTGTTAGGATTTGGCAGAGCTGTAAGGAACTGGAAGGAGGGTTTTATAACAGGAAGTGTCAGGCTGTCTTAATAGGCACCATTACCAGCTCTGGCTTTGAGTGGCTAAACACAAACCTCTCCCCTGCTTGGAGATGGATGAAGCAAAATGCTTGGCTTTATCCACATTTCTCACAGATTTCCAAATTAAATGGCACGGGACTTAATTCCTTATTCCACATCCACTGAAGTCAGTGCTGGTGCTGTCAGGAGCATCATGGGCTTTAACAGAGGTATTCCTTCAAGAAACAGAGATTAAAAAGGAAGGGAAGCACCTGAAAAATTAATGTCTGCTCCTTTCATTTTAGGCTCACGCTGATTCTGGATTTGCTTTTGAGTTTTACGACGATTCAAAGGACCTGCTTGACGCCCTTAAACGTGATAAATCCAAAACCACAGGCTTCACCATTGGAATTGGGCCTGGAGGTGGAGATCTCATGTTAAACCTGGGCCTCACTTTATCAGGTGGCAAAGGATCCCTGAAGAATTTCACACAATACGATGCAAAGGTAAAAAAAAACCAAAACAAAAAAAACCAAATCAAATGAGGGCTGCATCTGCTCCAGTCGTATCATCTGTGCATTGCATGGTCTGGCTGTAACTTATGTCAGTTTATTCTCTCAACTGCATTTTTTAACACAGGGTAATTGTACCTTAATTTGTTCACGTTAATTGCAAATGTATGATCGTTAGTAATCCTGTTTGCTGTTCTTGGTATGTCTCAGCAAACAGGGAGTGGGAATAAAATTGAATTACGGAGTGCCACGGCACATGTCATCTCACCCCATCCTGTTTCATGGCTACATAAAGCACATAAATAAAAAAAAATGCTTAAAAGTGACGATGAGGGAGGAGGGAATATCAAGATGCTGATCAAAACAATTATCCTCGAGGAATGATCTCTGGTAGCAAATATATCTTGCTCAAATTAATACAAGCTGCCTCGTGACGGGGAAATAGGCTACTTTTTACAGGAGGTTAAAATACCACACTGAAAAAATAGTACCTGATAATATGGTGTACTTCTCACAGAGGGTTTACATCATGGACTGGCTGTGATGACCTCTTTTCCAATCTAATAACATGAGTGNCAAAACAGAAAAAAAATCAAATCAAATCAGGGCTGCATCTGCTCCAGTCGCATCATCTGTGCATCGCATGGTCTGGCTGTAACTTATGTCAGTTTATTCTCTCAACTGCATTTTTTAACACAGGGTAATTGTACCTTAATTTGTTCACGTTAATTGCAAATGTATGATCGTTAGTAATCCTGTTTGCTGTTCTTGGTATGTCTCAGCAAACAGGGAGTGGGAATAAAATTGAATTACGGAGTGCCACGGCACATGTCATCTCACCCCATCCTGTTTCATGGCTACATAAAGCACATAAATAAAAAAAAATGCTTAAAAGTGACGATGAGGGAGGAGGGAATATCAAGATGCTGATCAAAACAATTATCCTCGAGGAATGATCTCTGGTAGCAAATATATCTTGCTCAAATTAATACGAGCTGCCTCGTGACGGGGAAATAGGCTACTTTTTACAGGAGGTTAAAATACCACACTGAAAAAATAGTACCTGATAATATGGTGTACTTCTCACAGAGGGTTTACATCATGGACTGGCTGTGATGACCTCTTTTCCAATCTAATAACATGAGTGCTGGTATTTCCCACATTTACCGTGCCCCATCTCCACTTCTCTCCAGGCTGCTGACAGAAAACAATAAAGAAGAATTACTTTGATGGTGTTCTGAGTTAAAATGCCCTTAAAAGCTGTTTGAAATGAGCACCATTATAGTATTTACTGTGCCCTTGTCCAGACTCACATGATGTTTGGAGCTAAATGATGATCAGTTATTGGAGGAATCGTTTAAAGGGTTGCTCATGTTGCAGTGGAGTCTTGTCCAAAGCAATAGCAAATACAGAGGTGGAGCCTTGGAGCTGGTGGTATATCCAGGAAATTCTCCCTCCATCAGCATCTTCCTGGCCAGGGAATCTCCCCACTGCTGGGCTGGGCTTGACCCTTGTGCTTTGCCACTCACTGAGCTTGTGAAAAAAGCAAAAAGGGAATAAACAGCACGAAAAGGAAACCGGAAAAAGAAACTGCAGAAACGGAGAATGAAGGGGAATCATGTGGAGCCCAACTCTGATCATATTCACACATCAATAAAACCCCTGTAGTCTCCAACCCCCCAAGGCCCTCCACCTCCACAGCACATCAGAAAGAGACTTTAAAAAAAGAATTACCATTATTTCATTTAAAATTGGGCTTTGTTTTCATACACACACTGACAGTCAGACACTCCCCTGCAAGCCTAAAGACGAGAAATTCATTTGTTTAAATTAATGTTGACTGCAGCTCCCCTTTTCCTCTCCTGCAGGAGGTTGGATTCATTAGAGCTGTGACCAAGGTGCAGACAGCTCGCTTCAGGATGAGAAGGGACCACATTGTTCTGGATGAGGATGTGCTGCTCTCCCTGCAGGACCTCCCAGACACCTACAACTACGGCATGTACGCCAAATTCATCAACGACTACGGCACCCACTTCGTGACATCTGGCACCATGGGGGGTGTCTTTGAGTACATCCTTGTCATCAACAAGGAGGAAATGAGAAGAAAAGGTCAGAAAAATCAAAATATATTCTGTGTTCTCAGCTTTCTGCTTTAAACCTGGCATTTTCTGCCTGCTGGTACTACTGGCCACGTGGCTTGGGATTAGCTTGAGTGTCACCAAACATTCTTCCTGCTCTGATTTCAGAAGTTTCACCTGGGTGAGGGTTTGGTCATTAAGGAAGGAACCTGAGCATTATTTTTTTTTCCATTTTTTTCAGTGTCACTTGCTAATTTTCTATTTCTTGTCATCTTTGCTCACCATGAATGCTGGAAGGCTGCAAAGGCACCCAGAGCTCAGCAAATCTCAGCCCTCTCACATTTCAGCCTGTTCGTAGCACAATTTTCTGTAAAATATCACACTGTACTCAGCAATACCTCTGCCACTTTACTCTGCTTAGTGCCACATCTGGAGACTAACAGACCCCTGTTAGCTCCAGTTCTCAACAAAATTGGAGTGTATGAGGCTGCAGAACCCTATGTCTAAATCTCAGTTAGATAAAGCCCCCACTGCAGAGGCTGAGAGTGTGAGAATTGCCATTGTTGGCAAGTCAAAAGCCTAACATTTTTCCTGATCAAAAACATGGGATGCAGAACAATAATATGGGGTTTTAGCTCAATAACCTGGTTGCCAACTTTTCTAAAGGTGTTAAGGATGCAATAGATCCCATTTCCCCTAAGGGCCATCCCTCTGCTGTGCTGAGGGTGCCGCTGCCTTGATAACTCCAGGCCAGACACTGATGCAGAAGGAAATTGTCATCTTGGACAACAGCTGCAAATTGCTGTCATTTCAGTAATTTCAATAATTTTCATGGTTCTGCCCCAGATTCTGCCTCTGGTGTGAAATGGTTTGGTCCCATCAGCACTAGGATAACTGTGCACTCCAGAGTGCACATTAACCATGCCAATTTTTCCACAAGAAATCACTGATTGAGAGAATTTTCATCAAGTTCCTGAACCTCTAATGTTTGGAAGCATGATACCTTTTCAAATTACTTCTTCACTTTGAAGGGTGGGCGATATAGAAGTGAGAAAGGTCTTGGCAAGCAAGACTTCAGGAAGCAGAATGCCAATTTCAGAGGAAGAATTAATCAATAGCATGTGGAGGGAGGCTATTATTTTGCTTTATCTTGTGCTTGCTGTGTATGTAAGGAGATCAACTGCTATAGATGCCTTATCTTTGGGAAAGAAGGATGCTGAAGTCCAGCAAAAGACAAAAATGTGCCCCAGTAGAGATGCAATTTTCATTCTAATGCAGCACCATTCTGTAATTTTTCATCTAATCCAGGCTCTGCCAGAAAGTCCACCCTTCCCAAGCTAGCAGTGCTCTGTGTCACACAACGCTGACCCAGAAGGACCCACCTGCAGTGTCTGATATGCCACTGTCTGAAAGCATTTAGCAAAAAAACCCCTGATTTCTCTAATATTCATCACAACCATGCTTGGAGGCTGTGTTTGCAAGAGGATTATCCTCCTTCCCTGAGGAGTGGCTAGGATCAGGATGTAAGTGCTCAAGTCTTAAAATCAGAGCTTCCTAAGATGAGTCTGAAGCTCTGCAGATGCATCACTGAGTCCCCCCAGGGCTGAGCATGGCGCTGCTTTAGATCAGCCACTGCATCCTGAGGGCCCACCCAGCCCACGAGGCTGTTTGCTAAACGCTCTGGAACTCAGAAGATTCATTTTTTTACAGAGCAGTGACTAAAGCACAAACCCAGGAGAAAGATCCCTTGGCTGAGTCCTCCCTAAATGAGACACAGCTTAGCTGGTCACTGAGCACAGAGCTGGACTTGGAGCATTTAGGAAACCTGAATTTTGAGAAAGAAAGCACCTTCTCTGTTCAGCTATCCACAGCTGACTGCAGAGCTTAGGGCTGCAGTTTTGCTGCCAGACCCATTCCCAGCTTTCAGGCTGCAAGGGCTTATATGGATGTGGTCATGAGTGAAATAAATACATGTGTCAGAACGAGGTCCCTCGTTGCTCTGCCATCAATATTTTTCATTACTTGTTTTTAAAATAGATTGTTATGGTTCTATTATTTAGCAGAAAACAGTATAATGTGTTCACACATTACAAGAACATTTATGGGAGGAACATTATGCACGGAGTAAATTAGAAAGAGTCTTCGTATATTCTGATTAATTCAAAATGCGGCAGTAAATCTTATCACTCCGGCACATTTAACTATCGCAAATTATATCATATAAAAAAAACCCAAAAAACCTATCAGGGCTCCCCCCTTCAAGTGCCAATATTTACTGAGGCCACCCTTTTGCAGTGATAACCACTTTTCATTTATCAAGACCCGATCCTGCCACGACCAATGGCGAACGGTATCGACAGCCCCTCGCTGAACATAATTACTCAACGGGAACCATGGCAAATCAATTAATCAGGGTGTTCCTCAAGTTTAATTTTATGGCACTCCAGCACCAAGATAAGCAATCACTCATGTTGCTTTGGGTGAATGAACTTTACCCACTGTGTTTACAACTGTTGAACAGTTTAGTGCGAGTAATTGAGTGCTGCACGTTTAATCTTTCTCCAGGGCCCAGTTTTGCAGTGGGATGCAGTTCCCACTCAAAGTCTGGAGCACGTTTCAGCTCTCACCAGTTTGAAGGCAGGACTTGCACCCCCTTTTCTCAGGATGCTGAGCACCTCAGCAGGGTTTGGATCCACCAAGCCAAGGAGCAGATCTGTGCCCAGCTGGCCTCCCCCGTGGGGTGTGCAGAAGGGAACAGGTTTGCAGGTGACACCCCAGGGGGATCTGGACAAGCTCTGGGAACCTCAAGAGGTCCAACAAGGCCAAGTGCAGGTTGAGGGAAGGTGACTCTGCCCCTCTGGTGAAGCCCCACATGCAGTGGTGCATCCAGCTCTGGGGTGCCCAGCTGTTGGTCCCCATGGAACTTTTTGGGGCAAGTCCAGAGGAGGCCACAAAGCTGATCAGAGGAGTGGAGAACCTCTCCTATGAGAAAAGGCTGAGGGAATTCAGGTTGTTCAGCCTGGACAAGAAAAAGCTCCAGAGAGACCTCATTGCAACCTTCCAGTACTTAAAAGGGGCTGTTAGAAAGAGAGGTTTTAATCAGGGCCTGTTGTGATAGGACAGGGGGTGATGGTTTTCAACTAAAAGAGGGTCAACGTAGATTAAAGAAGGAAGTTTTTACAATGAGGTTGGGGAAACACTGGCACAAGATGCCTGCAGAGGTGGTAGGAGCCCCATCCCTGGATACATTCAAGGCCAGCTTGGATGGGGCTCTGGACAACCTCGTGTAGTTGAAGATGTCCCTGCCCAAGAGGGAGAGGGGCTGGACCAGATGGGCCTTAAAAGGTCCTTTTTAACCCAAACCGTTCCATAACTGCACAAAACCAGAGCCAGGAGTGCTTGAGCAATATTTTAAACAGAAGCAAGGCAAGGCCCTGCTCCCCAGTGCTGAGGTGAGGCTGTTCAGCAGACAGTGCTCCAGGGTGAGACTTGGACAGAGGTTTAAACTTCAGACCATTAAACCACCACACACAAACCCCACTGACCTCTGTGCCTCCTTTCAATACCATGGTATTGATCACCAGGCCCCTCTGGAAAACACTTTAAAGTCCTCTGACAAAAAAGAGCAATATAAAAGTTACCTATTACTTACAGTACCCGCATTTACTGAAATCAATGGACTTCTTAACTGCTAAAGAGGACAGCCTTATATTTGCAGTACACTGAAGTGCTTACATAAAACCAGGCTGTATGAAATATGCACATTGCTTACCTTGGTGAAACCACCTCATTAGTTCCCTTCTCCCCTCTGCAGTCACTTCATGGCTCTCCAGTTACATATTTTCATGATGTATGTGGTGGTGCTGGCAGCAGCAGGCAGGAAAGCTCTGGCAGCTCTCAGCACACAGACCTTTTCTAAGGCACTCCTTAAGGTGCTGCTTAGGCCATTAATAAGTGGGTCAGAATCTGAATTTAGGAAAATTAGTGAGGATCTGTTGATTTCAGTTCCTGTTCCTGGCTTTACTGTAGCTATGAGTTAGTCTGTAAAAAACACAAATGTTTGTTAAATATATAGATCAAACAGGGACATTTCTGCCTGAAGCCATAAGATTATTACTTTCTCCTAATACTTTATAAGGAGACAATTTTTACACCTATTATACTATAGGCCCAATATACCCAAATAAAATTTTGGAGTTTTCCACTGTCCTCTGCCCAGAATAACTTTCAACTTTGAAATACAAGCCATGAAAATAACTGACTCTTTTCTTCAATGATAAGAAAAAAAGAAGTAGGAAAATGAACACCACGAGTCACTGAATTTACCTGTCCACTTTCTGTTTTGCAGCCATCAGCATGGAGGAGATAAGTGCCTGTGTTGGCCTGTCCCTTGGCATTACAGCCAGCAAGGAGACACTGGATCTGGGTGCCACTCTGACACACTCTGACTGCAAAAGCAAAGGACTCCTGAAAACTGGTACAGCAGCAGGGCAGGGGGCTGTTGGGGCTCCTTGGGTTGCTTGTTTTGGTCACTTGGACACAGAGATTTGTGTAGGGTCACGCAAGGTGTGAGGAAGGGAGCTCTGGTGCCATCCCCCAGACAAGGTGGGACCACAGAAACTTTGGGTCCACGTCTCCAGGAGTATCCTCTTAAAAGAGCAGGAATTAATGTAGCAATATCTGGATTAGAAACAGAGGCTATGGGGTGGCTGGGAGGCTGCAGTCCTCAGCAATGAGAGACTGGGCATGCATAGCAACTAAAAAAAGTCAAAACTGACTCCAAAAAGTAATCAGAGAGGGCAGAACCCCCCAGATTCGTACATTTCATAATGGGCTATAGACAGTGTGATCTATTGCCCATGTCCTACCCAGAAACCAAGGCTGGAGGAGTGCAGGCTCCTCAGGTCTTATCAGCTCAGAGGATTTGGGATGCTCAACTTGTCACCTTGTGATGAGGTGGCAGGGCTCCCCCCACGAGCAGGGAGCACTGAGCCCACATGGGTCCCAGGAGGCAGCTCCCTGACAGCCCCTGCACGACTGATCTCAGCTCCAGTTAGCAGTTTCTGGAGCCTGTGTGGGAACAGCAGCTGAATAACACGTGTGCAATTCAACTTCCCAGATGCTGAGAGCCACAGTGCAGTCGTGGAAGATATTATTCCCCGGATTAGAGGGGGAGATACCAGTAACAGTGGAGGGCTCCTGAACAGCTGGGATGGCAAAATGTATCGTCACTGGGGCAGGTCATTAAAATATAATCCTGCAGTTATTGATTTCCAGGTAAGGCTTTTCTGCAGTCGAAGAAACTCTGCAGCTCTAAGGAATGAAAGTGTAGTCGAGCAGATCATTTCGTATTTTTATTGTGATCCCATCACAGAACAAGATTAAATGTAATGGGCCACTGATCTGGTAACCTCTTATTCATTTCACAATGGGGAGTACTTCTCCCACCAACTGCATCCTCAGGGAGATGGACAAGGAGCTTAATGCTGGATTAGTGCCAGGTTAAGTTTCTGATGTGCTCCCCAACAGCTTCGCAATGCACTGCAGTTGTATCCACCCCTAGTACTCTCCCTGGTGCTGCCTGCCCTCCTGTACAAGCAGGGCACTCCCAGAGGGCTGGGGAAGGTGTTTTGTTACCCAGCAAAAGCTCTGCATAGACAGCACCCCCCTCCAGGGGTTCTCTGAGCAGGGGGTTCCTGGCTGCTTTGTCAGGTGGGTCCTTTTTCCACACCCCAAAAAGAAGGCCTGTGGCCAGAAAAATCAGCAAGGCTCCAGCCTCCCTTTTGTTACACTGGATGCCCCATAAAATGGGAAGATCACTGAAGCATCTTATGGGGCTTCTGCAGTGGGGAGGAGATGGGGGCAAGGAAAGGGGATGGAAAGGGACAGAGAAGAGCAATCCTAAAAACAAATAGCCCAGGGTAGAGCTGGCAGAGGCATGAGAGGGTGGCTATAACTCCTCAGCTGTGGTCAGCAGGACCACAAGAACCCCAAGGTGCCAAGATCACCAGTCTGCTCCAGGAGAAGCTGTGGTGTGTGAGGGAAGGATCTCTGTCATGGCAGGGACATCCTGCCATTTCTATCCCTCTGGTCTTCATTTGAAAGCAGCTCTGAAAGCTCTGACAGAGAGTGGGAGAAAGGAAAATGGATTTGGGAATGATCTGTGTTATTGGCAGGGCAAGGACTGTGCAAGCCTTCCTGGGCAGCACCTGATGGCAGAAAGATCTGATAACACAGAAGTGCTTTCAGTTCTAGCTGCAGGTTATTCACCTTTCTGCACAAATTCCCATCAATTCTGGGCAGAATTTCTTGCCCTTTTCCAGTAAACCACGTGCTGACCTCTCTGTGGGCTGCTCCAGAGCTGAGCACCACCCTGCAACCAGTGTCCACTTCAGCAGCTCTTATCTGCAGCCCCCTCAGTTTGTCAAATAGGCTTGTGCAAATTTGCCTAAGAGCTCTTCCCAAAGCCCAGCTGACCCTGATCCTCCCCTCGAATCACTCTCAGAGTGCCTTGCACAGTGAGCTGACACCCAGGGCTTCTCTGGAACAAATTCCTGGCCTAGACAGGGAGCGTTTGCACAGGTGCATCGATGGAAAAATGTAAATGTCTTCACAAAGTCCTGAGTTTTTAGCTTTAATACCCATTGAATATTAATATTTGGTTGGGCAAGTTATAATTGCTGCCCCAACTGGACTATTTTTGCTGACTGGTATATAGGAACTGTATTTTGCTGCTGGAAAATACGATGAGCGAGTTACAGTCCCAAAGCTGTAGATGACAGTATTATTTCACTACATCAAAGGGCAAAAAATATATAGGCAAAATTCCTCATTCTCAGCATTTACTGGGTATTTTACAATCTGGCCACTGCAAGCGATAGGATGGCAATAAATTTTGATGATATCCTCTGTCCAAAGCTCTAACCAAAACATTTTCTTCAAAAAGGCAAAAAGCATGCAAGAATCTCAGGGACTGTGACAGCACTAAGAAATCAGTCAAAAAAAAAAACAAACCCCAAGCTTACTGGGCTGTTTTAACTTATCATTCCAATCCATACTAAAACTCCAAAGCATGTCCAGAAAAGCCAATCCCACACAAACCTCCAAAACGAGGAAGGTTTTGGAACGGCGGCTCCTTGCTGGGGCAGCAACACATTTGCATGATGTACATGCAGCTGTCGAGGAAGACAAATGAGTTCTTCCCCAGCCCTGAATTCATCCAGCAATGTCACAGCATCCCAGTTGATGCCCAGCTGAAGTTGTTTCCATGCCATCCATCTCCATCCCCCTGCAGCTGCAGCCCATCCACGAAATCCTCCGCAGGAGCGACCTCGGCCACATGGAGAGCAAACGGCAGCACCTGAGGAGGGCTCTGGAGGAATTCCTGCTGGAATTCAGCCCCTGCCGCTGTGGGAAGTGCCAGAACAACGGGGAGCCCGTCCTGGTGGGTGACACCTGCTCCTGCCAGTGCCGCCCTGGCTACAGAGGCCCTGCCTGCGAGCAGGCTGAGCGCCCAGGTGAGAGCCCAGGCTGCAGCAGGGCAGGGGGAAAGGCACAAAAGGAGGTGGATTTTGTCCTCCACGTGGCTAAACCAACAGATCCTGGCACGCACACATGGATCCCACCTTCCTTGCTGTGTTTTGTTGCTGTGTGATGCACAGCAGCCCTGCAAGAGGCTGAGATTAGCAGCTCAGGAGATGGGGGAGTGGGTTTAAATGGAAAAAGAGCAGGGTTAGATGAGGTATGAAGAAGAAAATCTTCCCTGTGAGTGTGGTGAGGCCCTGGCACATGTTGCTCCATCCCAGGCAGTGTCCAAGGCCAGGTTGGACAGGACTTGGAGCAGCCTGGGATAGTGGAAGGTGTCCCTGCCCATGGCAGAGGGGTTGGAATGAGATGTTCCTTTCCAATGCAAACCATTCTATAATTTATTATTCCTATAAATAGGGTAGTGGAAATGAGGATGTGTTTAGCTGCTGGATTAAATCCAGGAAATCCTCTGGAGGCCTTCTGGCACCCCACTAAGGATGGCTGCTCCAAGGGGGAGAGCACAAACCTCAGCAGGCAGGGAGGGGTGGGAAGGGGAAAGGCTCAGGTGAGGCAGCTGCTCACACAACGTGCCACCAAAAAAGGCATTTTAGTAAAGACTGCTACACTGCCAGATTTCCCACCCCCTCCCAGGATGCATTTTGACTAGAGTGTCTATTTTGGGGTGAAAAAATATGTTTTTCCAAAGTGACAGGCTTATATTTATGTTTTCTTTGTCACTTTCTATACTATCCTAAAAAGTTAAGTGGGTAGCAAAAAAACCCGAGGTCGGAACAGGCTCTTTCATTTCCAAAAAAAGTTGCAGTTCTCTATGGATATTTTTGTCCTGATTCATGATGGAAAAAAAAAAAGCAAAATAAAAAAAAAATCTAAATCTCAGCACATGAAGCTGGCAGAAAAATCCATCTTCAGAACAGCTCCACCAGGCAGAGCTCCAGGCCTTCAACCATGGGCTCATCACTGGGGTCTCACCAGTGGAAAATCAAAGCTGTGATGAGATAAGGAGTTGGAGCAGAGATGGTTTGTGAGGCTGAATGCCAAAGCTTTGCTTCAGTGACTGCAAAGTGGGTTTCTTTAAAAAGCTCAGGTTCTTTGTCTCCAAATCTCAGGACTTTGCTTGGGAAGCCCAGGACCTGCCACCAAAGCAGAGCACTGGACTGGCCAGCCCCGTGCTCCTTGATTTTAGCAACAGTGGGGACAGGCACACTTCTAACTCATGGGCAAATTTGAGTTTCAAACTTTCAGTTCCAAAACTCATTTAAGACTACACTAATACATTTTATTTTGTTAAAAAAAAAAGCACAATGTTCCAGCAGATGGAAAACGCAGCTTCCCAGCCAGCACCAAGCAAGAGCACACGCATCCATTTGTGCTGTCTGGATTAATAAAGTGCCCAAGCCAGGCATGAAGGCCAGATGAGTAAATAAAAAACGACAGTAAATGACAGCCATCAAGCATTCCCATCATTCAGGAGCACTGCCATAATCCATAGTATCGACCGCTCCTGACAACTCAGTCTGTACTGTAATGAAAAAGCTTTGAAATGCCCCATCCCCAAAAGGATTTTTCACAACATCCCCACAATGTTAGGGGACTTTTGTCCCTCTGCCTTGGTCAGAGGTGAGGAAGTTGCTGCAGAGAGAGCTGTGAGCTGTGCTTTGGGAAAGGAAAGGCAGAGGGTTTCAGAAGAGATGGACAAGGAACAGCTCTTGGTGTTCGGGATGATGCTGATTCATCCACTCTGCCTTCAAGTGCCTTGACCTCAACAGCCTGGGCATGGGTGGGACAGAGCAAGGAGTCCACACCCAGGGAAGTTTCATCCAGGCCTGAAATCCCTTTTTTTTTGCTCATGTTTCCCTTTCTTTGCTGTGTGTCCCCAGGTGGTGAGACGGACGGGCGCTGGAGCTGCTGGTCGGGCTGGTCCCCGTGCCAGGCGGGGACGTCGCGGCGCAGCCGGCACTGCTCCAACCCTGCCCCGCAGCACGGAGGGCAGCCCTGTGCTGGGAGAGACCTCCAGAGCAGAGCCTACTGAGAGCCCAAGGGGCCTGGGACGGGCTGGTTTGGAACCTGGGCTGGGCCATGGATACCCCAGGCGTGCCATGGAATTACCCCTGGGAGGAATAATTGAGCAGCGACGCGTTTCTGCACGTGCTGTGTAAAACCTGATCAGTGCTCCCATGGTTTTGCCCCAGCAGACAGGATGGGAGCCCCAGCAGATGAGATGGGAGCCCCTGCAGCACCCAGCAAAGCTGCTGCAGCACAGGAGATAGCACCCAAAGGAGGTGGAGCTGCTGGGTGACCACGGGGTTACAGCGTGTCATGAAATAAACTCGCTGCGAGTGTTTACACAACTGAGCCTGACTCTCAGGGAGTTTCTGCATTTTCCTTTGGGAGACACAGGGAAAGCTCACGATCTAGGCAGTTGGTATTGACATATGTACCAAGAAACTTTTGTAAGTTGGCGCTGTCAGATTTGTAAGTCCAGCATATTGGCCAGGGCTGCGTTTGCAGCAAAGCCATATGCTGCTCTGCATGGAGGAGGCCTCAGCCTAAAGATGCCCAAGCATCCTTGCAAAATGTAAGCCCAAGCCGAGGAGGAATTTTAAATAAATAAATAAAGAGGCTCGAACACAACCATTGGGCAGAGGATGTTCCCACACAAGCAAAGGCTTTTCCTCTGTAAGATCAGTGATGAATTGACTATTAGCACGCAGGCATTTTATCTCCCAGGCACACAGAGCCTGAGAAGATGCTAACAGGCTGCTTGATTTAAGGGGCTTTTTTTGAATGTGAGACGTAAATCTCAGCACAAGAATGCACACAGTATTGAACTGTGTCCAGAGACCACGGCGAGAGCCTGCAGCTCCCTCTCCTTAATGAACTGCCACAAAAACCCGGGATGGACGGGAGGCAAATGGCACTTCATTTTACTGAGCTTTTCATTGCAGGGGGAGAAGGGGGGGAAAAAAAGGCCCTGAGAAGGAATCAGGCATTATGAGCAACAACAGCACCAAAACCTCAAAGCACAAAGCAGCCCTTCTGCAGACATTTGAATGGAGAGAGGGAGCAGAAAGGAATCGTGGTTGAGTAAAAGAAATTGCTCAGGTGCTTGGAAATGCTTGTTTTTCAACTGTGTGTCAGTGGGGATTTACAGGCTGACACTCAGCTGATGTAAATCTGTGTTGCTCCTTCACTGCAGCTGATTTATGGCACCTGAAGATCTGGCCCCATATTTTCTTTTGTGGGCATGTTTGCCAAAGGCCAAATTTTTCACCACTTTTTATTTTTTTTTTTTTGCTTGTAAATGAAACTACTGGCTGAAAACAACAAGCCATGTTGTCTCAAGCCCTGAGATGGATGGTTCTGTGAAAAATCCCTTTGCTGGGGGGCAAAGCTGTGGCCTTTTGGGCCAACCTTGCTATTCCAGGTGAAGGAGCTGTTCACCCAAAGAGAAATTTGCTCCCAAGGGCTTGAATTTGATGTCCTCTGAGTTAGGAAATGCAGCAGCACGAAGCACCCATGGACCAGCGTGACTCAGACATCCAAAGGAATGGGAAATGTAGGATCTCAACAGGTGATTTAATGAATGCTCTTTGGCATTGGGCTGCCAGGTTATGTGGAAACCTGAGACAGGGCTCTTCCACCAAGGCCCAGTTTGGCTCACAAGGAATTCTTACCTTTACTTCCACTTCTTAATGCTCAGGAAAATGCCTGCAAGTAAAAGAGTACAAAGTCACCTCAGTCAGAAAACCAAGTATGCTTCTTTTTGACCAGAGGGGAGAAATTAATGAACAGAAAGATCTGATGCCTTGGAGGCTGGGAAAAGATGGGGCCTGCAGGAAAACAATCTGCACCCTCAGCTTTTGGAGCTGCTTGCAGAAGGATAAATCACAGAAGAACAACGAAAAAAAAAATCCAAGTGATTAAAGAAACTGCATGCAAAATCCCACCATGGAACATATAAATAAGAGCAGAAAAGCCATGTTTTACCTGCAGTTGTTCATTCCTATCACTTCCCTCACAGCCCAAGGCACTGAGACACAAACCCAAGGGCTTCCTTCAAACACCAAAGGCAGGTGGGCAGTGCCCCTCTCCTCCCCCTCCACCCCAGGGCTCAAACATCCACATGCTGAAACCCAGGAACAGCCAAGCTGAAGTCAGAAGGAAGAAGCTCCCTGTAAGGTCTAGGAGAAAAAAAAAAAAAAAAA
>VZUA01106623.1:0-12313 GCA_013401035.1 Horornis vulcanius
AGCAGGTTTGGGTTGCTTTTTTTTTTTCTTTCTTCTCTTTACAATCCTGCTTTCTCAGATAACTCAGAAGGAGAGCTGAATATATTAATAAGATTAAAGACTCAGATGTTGGTCATCCAGAGTAGATTTCTCTGTTGAATTAAAGAAATCAAGGCCGTGCCTTCAAGCTCCATTCCTTTCTTCCTACGTGTCCATCTACTGATTGCAGTACTTCCAGATCCTTTAAATGGAGACTTTTCAAATGAAGCACTGTGTGTATTTGCAGAGCACTCAAATAGCTCATGAGTTAGTCTCTGTTAAAAGGTATGACCAGGTACTAATCCTTCTTCCATCTTTTTTTTTTTTTTTCTTTCCTGCAGACAGCTGAAACGTGACCACCCCAGTGCTGTAGTCCTTAGTACTGATGACTTCTTTGTTGAAAATGGTGTCTTCATCTTTGAGCCTGACTTCCTAGAGGATGCACACAAGTGGAACCAGAAAAGAGGTGACCAAACTCGATACAGGGGCTGTGCAAAATAGTTTTGCATTTCAGGCTGTCTTTAAACATAGCCCCCAAAATGAAGTATCTCAAGCTGGTGTCATACACTGCAGTTCATGGGGGCATTGGCTAAAAAAATACATTTACCACTTCTGATTTGATTTCTTCTGACTTATAAAAGGGAAATTTCTAAATGAAAACATTTTGGAGGTTGGTTAATGTTATTTTAGACGAAGCACTGCTGAATCTTGATACCCGTCAGATACCAGCCCAGCAGCTGCTCCCTGCAGTATAGGCACCACAGCCTTTGCCTTTAACTTCTTAGGCCTTTCCTGACCTGGAAGGGAGTGGGAATGTAATGACAGACAGGAAGAAAACTTGCAGGCTGAGTTTGAGAATTAAACAACCCAGGTCTCTACTGCTGTACCTGCTTTTGTGCCTGTGCTCTGAAGGAATTTGTAGCGTTGGCAAACATACTTTGAGATCACGTAACAGGGATCTGCAAATGACAGTAATTTTTGGCTGTTGCAAGTATGTTCTATAAGAGCTCCAGATCAGCCACGGGCTGCATCACCTCTTCCAGGAGAGTTGCTGGGCACTGACCTCAGCTCCCATTTGGATGGGAGCTGCAAGCCCAGGTCTGGTGGGGAACCAAGGGTGCGAGCAGTGGGCAAAGAAAGGACACTTTTGGGCTAGTAAGGCCTGCCTCTGTTATTTAATGTATTTTAGCTTTACTTCATGTGTTACATTGCAGCACGCAAAGCAATGAAGAATGGGAAAAGCCCGGTTATTATTGATAATACCAACATCCATGCTTGGGAAATGAAGCCATATGTGATGATGGTAGGGAAAGCTCTGATTTATTGCTTTTATATGCCTAGCTATGACATCTACAAGGTGATCTGACTGAAAAGGTTCTTTATATGGTTAAGATATTTACCATGTAAAGATAAAATATTTGCTTCAGTTTCCCTGTAGTTCTCTCATTCTAGTTAAGGATGGATATTGTGATGAAGTAGGGGCAGAGGTGCCGATGTAGTTGTTCAGCTGGTCAGCTTTGTAACTCTGTGAAGGCCAAAATGACTTGAAAAGATTAATGGCCTTGGAACCTGCCCTGCTACTTCTTGGTGATGAGGACATCACACCCTTCCCCAGTAGTGACATGAATTGAACAAACTATTTGTTGACAAATATATCACAATATGGTTTATGATTCTAGTTCATGACTTGTAAAAAACACACCATACAGAGTCTTTGAAGTGCATTGGTGTCTCTTGTCAGGAGTTCTGGCACGGATAGCAGTTCTTTCAGTGCAGTTTCATAATGTCACCTTTGTGTCCTTTAGGCACATGAAAATAGATATGAAGTTACATTCCAAGAACCAGATACACCCTGGAAGTTCAATGTTCAAGAACTAACAAGGTACATAGTTTTCTCTTTGCTGGAGCAGACAGCTTCTCATTTGTTGACATGCTCTGAGAAGGTCAGCCTTCTTCCTCTTCATATAAGTAAGTATGTAGCCTGGTAAAGGACAACAGAAAGATGTTGTGGAAAATTTCCATTACAGAGTACCTGATCTGTAGTGAATTCAGCCCTGAAAGAGCCTGCAGTGAGCCTGAGTCAGGCAGTAGAAAAAACAACAAGCCCTGAAGCATGTTTTTGTGCTGCAGGCTTGATGGGGCCGGAGCCCTGATTTTCATTCTGTCTTTTGAGCAGCAGTCTCTTTTGTTTGGGCACAAACCCGAATCCAAGCACCGCGGACAACATTCAGACTTCTGTACTTAAGAATCTAGCCATAATAGATGCTGTCCTGCTGCAGCATGGAGGGATGGCCCATCAAGTGTGGGAAGGAAATGGGGTTCTAGGGGATCTTTGTAAAGATCTTAACATGTGCACACAAAAGGGATGTAAACAATGTATTCGCTCTGCACAGTCTGGTAGGATATAGAGGCAGCTGAATGTGGCCCTAAGAATGTTATGTTGACCAGTCACTGCAGGGTTAATGGCTGTAGTCACTGAAAAAATTCATGCAGGCTGCCTTTCTAGCCTTTAGCTAGCCTGATGTGAATGAAGTTACATGGAAGAGTGCTCTCCCAGCTACCAAACCCAGAAGATAACACATGCTAACTTGTTAGTGCAAGAAAACAAAGCATGGGCACTTCATTGCAATGGATGGTTGTATTTTCTACCAGCCAGGAGCTCCAGTCAAAAATTAATGCTGCTCCTGCCTGTGATGGACACAAATGGCAGAGGGCCAAGGCCCAGAGTGCTCATGGCTGCACGGGGAGGCTCAGGGCTGGGGACAGGTTTGGACACCACCAGCCTGAGCTGTCAACCAGCTCTGGCCTCAGCAGCACCAGCCACTGGTAGGGGAGCACTGCAGGGGCACAATCTGATCATTGGCTCTAGACAGAGCTACTCAGTAAGTTGCAATTTGCTTTATTAAATATTTGACACACATTGACTTTTCACAGCAGCATTGTAAAGCTCATTCACATGCACCTTAATAGCACTAAATGGCAAACCCAAAGATATTTTCAGAGTTTGCAAACTCACAAACAGAAATTCCTGCTGGTCTTTGAGAAGACAATTCTCGCTAAGTTGTAGAGGGATCATGGCTGGTGCTACTCTGGCTACTCTATCCAGAAAGCCCTGCACATTTGAGCATTGTGTTCCCCTCCCTCTCAAACCTGTCATTTAGGAGTCTACCCTGGAGCCTGAGCCACATCACGTGTGATGTTTCCCTACTTGCTCTCAAAGTGACAGCAGTTTGTGACCTCCGTCCTTGCTGCTACCTCAGTGTCTGGGCTGGCTGCAGCCCTTGGCTGCAAATCTCCAGCTGTACAAAAGCTCCCTGAGGCCAACAAGCTGCTAGTGCTAAACCACAGCCACACTTGTATAAAATACCACACAGGTCTTCTACACAACTCTCATTTTGGACATTTGTCAACTTCCTATGTCTTGTCTGCCTCCCCAAAAAAATGGTGTTACATCTTTCAGTGCTCAAAATAATATTCCTAGGAAGTAGGTGGAAGTGAACAGTAATATGAAAAAAAAAAGGCCAGAGATCAGTGGAGACCTGAACCATTATGCTGAACCTAGCAGGAGCTTTAGCAAACTGAAGACAACCTCTCACACAGGCAGCTAAATACTTGTATTTTCTGTTACTGTTGACTCTACAGAAGAAATATTCATCATGTCCCTCGGGAAAAGATACAAAGGATGAAAGAACAATACGAGCACAATGTTACCTTCCACAGTGTTCTCCGGTCTGAAAAACCAAGCAGAGATGAGGGAAGCTACAGCAGAGCAAGAGCAGCTTATGGCACTGGTCCCCATCCCACCCACCTTTCTGCCCTCCCAAGGAGACCTGGCACGGCACGTACAAATGTGACATTTAACTGAAGATGTGCATTCCTTGGTGTTTTAATTATCAGGGTACAAGAGTCTCTAGTTTTACCATTTTTTCTAAACTGTTTTTTATTCTTGTGTTTTTCTACTCCATACCTAATTTACTTTTATTTCTTACAAAACTTTAAATGGCATTGGACTATGATCTCACAGCTCTACAGGACCACTGTAAGAGCATTGTATCCAGTACAAACTGTACTCCCTCTCACCCCTCTTCCTCCACGAAAATCCATCCAGGCGTATTTCTTGGTATTTTAATTGGTATTTCTTGCCATTTTAACGCCTTGTATCTGACAGTATAAACTTTTTGTATCTACTAGCTTGCCTGCAGCATTATTGTAACTTTCAGAGGCAAAGTGAATGATGGCAAAAGTAGCTCAACAGATTGTAGTAGGATTTGATGCTGTTTCCTCTCTCCACTGACTGGATTCATGCTGGTCTTACCTCCCACACAAACAGCTTCTCCAGCCTGGAAGCAAAACACTTCAACAGAGCAAACTTAGCTCTTCATCTTGCCAAGACATAGGAGTTCACTGATCCCAAGATGGAGAGGCTCCTAAAACGAAACATTAGTGGAAAGTCTGAGGAGAAAAGTACAAGAACTGTGCCAGAATAGCAGAGCAACATCTCAGAATTAAAAGTGTTCTGTTTGGTGAAAATAAGAGAATTCTTTATTATGCCCTGTGCCACTCTGGACAGTCAAACAACTATTCTAATGTTGCAGAGGGTAACAAAACTGATGTCCTTACACTGAAACAAAGATCCTGCTCTAATATAAGAACACAGAATCAATGGCTTACAAAATGTCAGCAAACCCTCAGTCACACTGATACTATTGTACAAAATACATCTTTGTGAGAAGTATTTACATACCTTCAAACTATTTTGCAAATGAAGTGTTATTTAATGAGGCTGTTTGTGTAATAGAACTTTATTAAATACAATCAAGTTTTAATGTACAAAGTGTAAAAATAATTTGAATTTGAAATATATACAATACTGTACATGTACATTAGCAGCATTTTGGGGATTTTGGTCTTTGTAGCATTCTGAGGGCTGGTAGTGAGTCCTCAGGTTCCTTTGGGTTCTTCTGAAGAGCCTCAGCTACTTCAGAACTGCTTTTGATGAGTTACTTGCTTCCCCAGTAGACCTGGAACTACTTCTGGATGAAAGATCATCAGATAGAGTAGTAGCTGTTGTACTGCTGTTGTCATTTACATAATCCATCTTCTTTTCTTCTGGTAAATTATTCACAAGTGCTTGTGTATTAATCATTGCCAGTTCTTCATCAGCAACCAGGTCATTCTCAGGAAGATGGACAGTTTCTCTCACTTTTCTGCAAGGGGTGACACGGCCAATATTCTGATCTGTCTCCTTAGGTGACTTGCTGTGCTGTAAACCCAAACTTCGTGGAGGCTGAAATGCTCTTTTAACAGATGGAGAAATTACTGAACATATTGGTGTCAGTGGTGGAGGGGCAGGTATGCAACTGAGGAAGTCCATAGCTTTTCTCTTTTTGCTGGTTTTGAGATAGTCTTCATTAGCTGTAGCAGGTGAAGGTGTTTTTGCTGACCCTGGCGTGACAAGTTTCATATTTGGTGTGCTAGTTGACAAAGGGCTTGGATGCTTCGTTTCAATTCTAGAAGAGATCTGGGTAAAAAGAGAAGTTTTACGTTGAATAGAATGTTCTGTTTCATGAACTTCCTCAATGACTACCAAAAAACGGGGGTACACCCCCACCCCAATATAAAAACACTACATCATCATTCATATCCCATTTAAGTTTAGTTTGGTATCTCCTGAGGTGATTAATATTATTCCTCCAAGTGCTGATGATTGATAAATCACTGCTTACCTGTACATTTACATTTTGTTTCTAAGAGCTAAGCAAAATGTATGGGAATTTTTCTATGCCTGATGGTAAGAAATCAAAGCACTCCTAAGTCTTCTACTCCTTGGCTATGTTCTCCACACATGGTTGGTTAAATAAGTAAAAAGGAGAAAAGAAATTTGAAGAAAAACCAGGATAGAACATAGACCAAAAATTCTGAAGATAACAATACACACAAGACAGATGCTGCATAGCAAATCTTTCCAACACAGGATTGAGAATACTCATAAAGTCTCATCTTTTTAAAGATGATTAATGTATTTAATAAGCTATAAAAATATAGATTAGTTAGTCTATAAAATATATAAACTAAACCTTCAGAATTAAACATTAGCCCTCCCTCTGAAACTGAAAAGGATGCATTATAAGCTTAAACTTAGTCCCCAGAAACTGATACCACACCAGGGTGTTTCCACCTCCCTTGCAGCTCATGGCAGGAACAATTTTTTGTTCTGACTGTGCTCAGTACTCCACGTCAGAAGCAACTCACCATCAACAGCTTTCATGGGAAACCTGAGTACTATTTAAGTCAATTTTTGTCGAGACTGCTAAAATACATTGACTAGGTGATACCACTTCCCTTTTAAATCCTAGAAATAGTAAACAGTATCTAGAAAAAGACCAGGAAGTAAATTCTCTCAAAGGTAGGAAGTGCAGAATGCCTTGAAATAAAAATGTAGAGATCAAGATTTTTCCTTCTGTGACATTCACATTGGATAATCTTCACAGTGGGACCAAAGCAGCAATAAATCATCTATAAAGAAAGGATGATTCCTTTTATTTACATAAAATTCAAAATACTTAAAGTATCTTGTGGAAACACAGGCCACAGGGTAAGTTTTCATGTATTGTTTGGAGGAAGGATAATCAATCTCATGGCTCCTCCTGGGGAATAATCCCAAACCCACACAGGCAGAGCAAGCTTCTAATCAGTTTGCACTGCCCTGAAAAGATTGGATGAAGTGGCGTGAGAAGTGAGACCATTCACCACAGCTGTAACACTTGCTTAAATCCTTACTGCATGTACTGCCAGTACAAACACATCATTTATTAACAGAAGCTTACCAAACTTTTATCCTCTGCATAGCTGCAGGAAGGAGAGGGGCTTTCCAAGCCACATCTTTTAGTTAAACTGGATGTAAGCAAGAGATTTCTTTGCAGCAAATTCATCAGTTTACTTTCCGCATCAGAGCAAAAGGAGGCCACATTCTGTAAGGGAGAACAGAGTTTGCAATGCAGAATAGTTGGCTTTCAAAGTATGTAAGGACTATACATACTACATTTAAGACTTTCTTTTCTCATCCTTATCCCCACTGGAATTTTATCTCAAACCAACAATATAGAAGATTGCTGCACTTTCTGTCCATGGCAGATTCCCTATTGACAGGTACAAGATCTTTCGCCAGGCAGAGTTTCTGTGACACATTCTAAAGACACTGCTGGATGAGTTGAAAAAAAAACAAAAAACAAGACATTCAATCCTCCAGGAAAACTGCATTAACATCTTACTCCATCTCCCAAAAAATCCCCCCAAACTCAGCATTATGTGCATTACTTGCTTTAAAGATTTATCAATACTAACAGACTTTTTGGTGAATGATGTAACACAGCAGTAACTAAAACTAACCATCAAACAACTCGTGTACAGGTTTACCTCTATCACGCTTCTTAGTTCATTAACCTTCTCTTGAAGATAGCATTCCTTTGGACTGGCTGAGAATAAAGAAAGATCTCCAGCCAACAGCATGGGAATTTCTGATCTGAATTCAGACTGCCACTGAAGGTTGCTTGCAGAAATGAGTGAGCAGGGGACAACTACATCTTCAATAGCCAAGTGTCTGAGATCTGTCCAGATCTTTACTGCCACTAAATTATAGATTTCATCAGATAAGTACACTACAGTAGTGAAACCTAAAAGCAGGAAAAAAGTCTGAATTAAACCTTTGCATCTCTTTAAGTAAACGCACTGTGATTTAAATCTACTAAGAAAAAAATCACACACATCTTGAAAGAGCTACATGGCAGCCCATCTGCATGGTGACAGGTAACTCATGCTTCTTTCAAATCCTACACCAGCTCCCTACTGATTACAGAAAACAACTCAAAGTCTGTGTCTTTAAAAACAATACTCCATTGAAACTTTTCCTTTCTATCCAGAAGATTATCCACCTCTCCCTATCCATGAGCTCCTGTGCCTGAATTCCACTCATTCCATGACACTGTACACAAAAGAGGGAGTTCATGTACATGCACAATGGTGTTTCTGCACATGCTGAACACAGATGTGAGAACTTACGTGCACCATTTATAGAAGAAATAATAAAAAAAAACCTGAAAAGTAAGCTGCTTTTGAGCTTAGATCCTGCCATACTAACTCCTTGAACTAATTAGCAGAGACAGTTTTTCTTCAGAAATACAGATTTATCTGCTAGCATGTCACCATGATGGGCTGTATTAGCAGGTTTTCACAGGCCTGTGAGATGCAGGTACAACACCAAGATAACTCTGACTTTTGAAATAAAGAATTCAGTGCTTATTCAATGGGAGGACATGAATGTGGTCCACAACATACCTGTTCTGCTAACAGAAATTACAACTCCCACTAAATCCACTTCAGCACATGGTGGCTGAAAAGAAGGATCCAACAAACTGGTGAATTCTAGAGCTTTTCTTGGAAAGAAAATCTGTACCAGCATCTCCTGCGATACCTGATGAAACACAAAACTTCAGTATTTACCACACTGACAGAGTGTGACACATTTTAATGATGCAACTTTATGCACTTAAAGCACTCACTGATAGCTGTAGATACTGAGTTTTCTTCGTGGCTGTTAACTGGATGTTAGTGGTGTCTGCCCTGCCCCTGGACTGGGATGCTGCCAGCTGGAAGATCCTGTAGCGAGCACCTTCCTTCAGCAGGGAACACACGTCGGGCAGCGGGCGCCAGATACTCAGTACTGCTCCTGACAACAGCACAGTAAGCTCACTTACCTGCTCAGTAATCATCTGAAGGCTTTTTAACAAAATACATCTACAACACTCCCTCCTATCCCAAGAATCAAACTGGAAATATTAACATGCAAGCTAAAATACTGTTGGGAAACTCTTCAAATCTACCTATGCTGGCCAGTTACCACATTCAGTTAAAAGTTATGTATAATTTTTCCAGCACTAACCTTTATGTTTTTCTTGCTTTCTGTAGTCTACCACATATAATCTCAACACTGCAGACACATCCCTTTTGTAACAACCATTTTCTTCATGTTCAGCTGACTGTAAAGCCTTCTTGAATTGTTCCTGCATCTGAGTTTGTTTTCTGTCATTCATCAGCTGCCTGTAAGCCTTCAAGGCTTTTAATTGGTCATCACTGAGATATCCCTGCAACCAAGAGAAAATTAAATCAGTATCTTTTTTATTAATCAAAAAAACACTGTCAAGATTTTTAGACAGCCTCTTTCTCAAGTGTTCATCTGTTAGAAGCAATTTATCTCCAGCTGAGACACTACTAGGACTTGAAATGAGGTATATTAAAACAACAGGAGGCAGCAGTCTTAACCTGGTACTCAGCTGGTGCTCTCTGGTCTGTGCAGTGCATCATGCTACACACTGTTCTTACATGACAATTAGTGGGAAGCCTGCTTGAGAGTAGAGTGCATAACTAAGGTGAATATTTAACATAACAGGCAGGCTTGCCTGTTTCATATGAAGACATATTAGGAAAAATTTCTGTAAGGATAAAGGAAGAGTTGCACTTCTCCTCAGGCTGCTGTCTCTGAGCTGACACAATGATTTACACTAAAATGCATCAAACCCATCACTTCTCTGACCAAGACTTCAAGACCCAGATGCCTGTACATGCAGCTCCAGAGACATGGATACCATTTTATCAAATAAAGACAGATCATATGGCTTTATGATAGACAAGGATCCTCACTTGCAAAAGGCAGGTATTTATTTCATTTTTAACAACTGGCAGGGACTAATCACCTGCATCTTTATTAGTAAAGGCATAAACACTTGAAAGTTGTGATTTACCTGGAACAGGGAATGAAGACAAAGATATAATTGTTTAAACAATTCAGTGAACAGCATGCAAGAATATGTGTATGAAGCTCTAGACTAATGGGATGCATTAAGTTTTCATATATGCAAGACAAATCAAAGTAATAAAATCACAAGTAATATTAACTTTTAATTGTGCTATATCTTGGATTTTTATACCAAGAGAAAACTGCCATCCAAGATAATATTAATCAATAACAATGAACCTTCATTAAGTTTTTTTTTCAAAATGTTTAATGTTAATTTATTTAGCAATAAGCATGCTCTAGAAAATACCAAAAGGCAGCAAAACCAAAGAGTAATTTAATGATCGATTTTAGCAGGAGTTATTACATTTTAATTTATTCCACAAGCTTTTTAAAATTAGCCCAGTAGGACCTAGTTACCTCCATATAACCAGGATCAGATGCATTCTGAATTGCTTCATAAAGTTCTGCACCATCTTGCAAATTATGGATTTGCTGTCTTGTGACTATCCGTGATCTTGGTGTTCTTCTACTGGTTCTCTCTGTTGAGAAAAAGCCTTTATGTGGAGTACAACCAATACACTTTAAAGTGAAGGAAGAAATAATTATGTAGAAGCACTGTTGTACTCAGGCCTTGCCAGAATAAAAACACAAAACACATATAGGAACTGATGTATATGTGTGTTTGTGTATATATACATATCAGGAAAATACAAGCAGAAAAAAAGATCTTATTCATGTAAATACAACATAGATTACAACATCATACAAACTTTGGGGAAGCCAGTATCAGTGTCTGCACTGAAGAGAGGGTGGGAGATTTGATGAGCTGCTAGAAACTTCATAGATACTTAAAGAGATTTTCTTTATGTCCATCACTACTTCTTCCTCTCATGCAGCAGAGAATTCCTAAATACACCAAGATGTGGCACAGCAGGTAACCACAGGCCTGCACACAAAGCCTCCTCAGGACATCAGCTAAACACCAAGTTAACTTAAACTATTACCCTCTCCTTAGGGAAGTCACTTTGCTGCCAGAATTTTGATGCATTCCTTCAGCATAGCAGACTCCCGTGTATACAAGTTTACCAACATAAACAACAACACACGAGGTGTCGTAGTGAAGTTAAGAATTACAAGGCCATCTCTGATTTCAACTTGGAATTCCATGCTAGATCTACTGTTAGAAATCACTGGCAGAGATGGACAGTGTCAGCCATTTCAGAATTAGAATACAGGCGAAGTGGAAGGGACCTCTGGAGGTCATCTGGTCCAACCCCCCTGCTCAAGCAGGGCCATCCTACAGAAGGCTGACCAAGACCATGTCCAGTAAGCTTTTGATTCTCTCCACGGATGGAGATTTCACAGCCTGTCTGGGCAACACTGTCAGACAACCATAATAGTGAGAAAGTGTTTCCTTATGTCCAGAGGGAACTTCCTGTGTTCCAGGTTGTGTCCATTTGGCTCTGGACCTGTCACTGGACACTAGTGACAGAAGTCTAGCTCCATCTTCTCTGCTCTGTCCTTTCAGGTATTTAGGTACATTGATCAGATGTCCCTGAGCCTCCTCCAAGCTCAGTGGTCCCAGCTCTCTCAGCTTTTCCTACATCAGATGCTCCAATTCCTTAAACACATTCATGGCCCTTTGCTGTAGTATCTCCAGTATGTCCATGTCTCTTTTGTAGAGAGGAGCCCAGAAATGGGCACAGCATTCCACATGAGGCCATACCAGTGTAAACAGAAAGGAAGGATCACCTTCTTAGACCTTCTGGCAACAATCCTCAACTCATCCACCAGGACCCCCAGGGGCTCTTTCTGCCAAGCTGCTTTCCAGATGGGAGGCTCCCAGCATGTACTGCTGCATGGCACTGCTCCTCTCCAGGTGCAAGATTTGCAGTCTGCTTTGTTGAACTTCGTGAGGTTCTTGTCAGTCTATTTCTTCAGCTGCCAAGATCCCTCTGGATGGCAGCATAATCCTCTAGTGTATCCATCACTGGTCCTAATTTTCAGCATCAAACCTGCTCTAAGTACACAGCCCCATTCTCCAGATCATTAACAAATTTGTTAAAACAGGACTACACCCAGTATCCATCCCTGGCATACACCAGGAGTTACTGCCTCCAAAACAGACTTTGTGCCACTGATCATCACCCTCTGGGCACCTGCCTGCCTGTTCATCCAGCCCATCAGCTTCTCTCTGCAGATCCTAAGGGACTCAGTGTCAAAAGCCTTTCTGAAGTCCAAGTAGACAACAGCACTGCTCTCACCTCAGCTGCTCAAGCCAGTGATTTCATCGCAGAATGTTGTCAGGTTGGTCAAACAGGACTTCCCCTGAGTGAATCCTTGCTGAATACTCCAAATCACATTTTTGTCCTTCATGTGCCCATTAACAGCTTCCAGGATTATTTATTCCATCACCTTCTCAGGGGTCAGGGTAAGGCTGACTGGCGTGTTGTTTTCTGGGTGCTCCTGTCTTTTCTGAATACAGCAGACACATTTGCTTTC
>VZUA01106624.1:6926-18902 GCA_013401035.1 Horornis vulcanius
TTTTTTTTTTTTTTTCCAATGTGATAAAATATAATTCCATGATATTCAGTGTGAGAAAAAGTCTCAAATCTTCTGTTGTGCTTCTGTGTTGTTCTTGTAGAAGAGCAATATGATTTCCCTGGTGATGCTGATATGTAAATGATGGTTATAAGGTGTGGAGTCTTTCAGGGGTGAAGGTTTTGAGACTGTGAAGGGGGGCAGTCTGCAGCTGGGTTAGATGTGACATAAGCTTAGTACTGTCAGGGATACTTTCTACTTGCCTTGTGCACCTTCTTGCTCAGTGTCCCACCTTCAGTCGATCTGATTTCAATTTTTTTTCTCGATCTGTGTGTATACCAAGCTAAGGCCATGTGCAGCCAGCTGTTGCATTCAGCCAGCTTGCCCCTCTTTTGGCAGGCTCAGGGCAAGCCACCCATGGTGCTTTTCAAGGGAAAATAGTAAGTTTCCTCTGCCTGGTGTGTTGGAACAGAGAAAACTGACTCTGTATTCGAAGGAAACTGACAGTGCTCCCAATTCAGATGTGCTGTTACATGCTGTAAGGTAACCTCTTCGAAGGATGTCGTGGAGGAATTTTGGAAGGCGAAAGAAGTGAGGAGGAGGTGGGATGGCAAGTGAAGGAGACACGTCACAAAATGAATGTTAAAATGAAAGTGAAGTTAGAAATCCTAAATTTCCCAAGTAAATTTGGGAGACAGAATTCCTTCAACCCTGAAGTCAAGTTATTGCTTCAGCAGTTGCCCTCTGCTCACTTAAACGGAGAGAGATTAATTTCTACACGAAACCATTTCTCACTCTCTCTGCCCAACTCTCCCGTGCCGAAGCTCAGCCCCTGCAGTTCCCTTCCATGCTGTCCCCACAGCCTCGATCCTGTCGGTCCCGGGGCTCTGAGCCGAGCCGTGGGGCTGTGGTGGAGGCAGAAGCCGATCCGGCCGTGCCTCTCGGGCTGGCTCCGGAGCGGAGCGGCCGCAGCAGGCGCAGGTGTGAGGGGAGAGCGAAGGAGCCGCCCGGAGCAGCCCCTCTGCAGCGGGACCTGCCCGGGCCCCCGGGCCGCCCGGGGCTGCCGCCGGGGTGAGGCGCCGGGATCGCTCCCCGTGCTGCGCTGCCCCGTCCCGCCCCGGCTGCTGAGGTGAGCGGGGACCGTCAGCGTCCGCCTGCCCGCGGCTCTCGTCACCTGGAGACGGGTGTCCCCTAATCGTGTTTCCATCAGCCCCGGCGGGGGCGTATAAAGGCGGCGGGCGCGGGCGAGGCGGGCAGAGCGCGGCGCTGCCCCCCGCCCGCCGCCGGCCCCATGCAGCCCGCCATGATGATGTTCTCCAGCAAGTACTGGGCGCGCCGGGGCTTCTCGCTGGACTCGGCCCTGCCGGAGGAGCGCCCCGCCGCCGGCAGCCTCACCGTAAGTGTCGGGGCCGGGGCGGGCAGGGCGAGCCGCCGCGGGGTCGGGTTCCGCCGGTGCCAGGCAGCCGTGCGTCCCCCTCGCTTCGTGGTCAAGTCAGCAGCTTCTCAGCAGCTGCAGGGGCCAGTGAAACTAACTTTGCTGTCGAACCGGTCCCCGTTCAAAACGCTGCCTTAAAAGTGTCACAAATAGCAGAAAAACTTTCATTAGCATTACAAGCTTCACTGCAGAAACGAACTGTATTGCTACTGGAATAATCGAAAAGCATCGGGTCTAGCTCAGGTGGTTTTAAATGCTTGACTTTTGGAAGTCCTGGGTTAGTCCAGAGGGCTATATACACCAGCAGAGACTGCCTTTTCAGGGCACTGGTAAGCCTCACAGCACGATCTATAAAGCGTTTTTGGCAAGGTACAAACGCCGTGCACCCACTCTGCGTTGGTACCGGTGGGTTTCCTGCCGTGTTCCCGGCTTCTGCCGGCGGGCAGGGCTGCAAGGACGCGTGGGAGCACTGTGCCAGGGGACTGTTCAAAAACACTGTCAGGAGATAGAAAAGGTTCTCTGTAAGGTGATGATATGGTGCAACAGGTGCTTGGGTGGTTTCAAGCATGGGATAAACTTCTGTATGCTAACAGGTAAATGTATGTGTGACTAAATAAGGCAACCTGCTCTGAATACATGAAATATTTAGGGTTAGGAAGACCATGACTCCCATAAAATTTGTAAGATGAAGATTTTTATCAGTTGGGTAAAACCAGCAGAATATACAGGCTTGTACCAGTTTTGAATTGGCCTACTGTCTTTATAGTAAAATGTGGACTATCCCTGTTTCTTACATGCTCAGCTTCTATTGAAAGCATTGAATTAAATGGAATAAATTTGTTTTAATGTTTTTATTTTTGAGTTACTTTCTTCACTGAGTTCTGCTGTAAACCACTTCTTTTCCTGAGGACTCGCACTTTCCACAGATAATTAATTTTCATTAGGAAAGTTGGTCTGTTAGTTGTTGTTTAATTATGAAGTATACTAATAAACGTGGCTGATAAAATTCAAGTTCATCCTCTTCTCATAATAAATAGGTATTCATTCTAGTTTTTAAATGCTTGAGAGGGTCTTTCAGTCATCACTTTGGGTAATGCTCTCTTGAGAATATTAAGGAACCGGAGACAGGCTTGGAAAGTGCCAAGTGCCCTTGTTTTCCTCTGGTTTTGACTGTATTGAGATTCTCAGATGCTCAGTTGACTCCATGATCATGTGTGTACAAAGCTTCTGGAAAGCAGCACACATGGAAAAACCACAGATGCCCTAAAAGCAGCACCTTTGTCACTTCACGTAGAGGTGTGCTTGATGTGTGTGAAAAGGACTTAGCCAAATCCCAGATATTACAGAAGTTAAAACAAAAGTGACCTTCCCATAACTATAACAAACCTCCTACCATATCAGGTAGGAGCAGAATCATATAAACTCAATTGCTAAAAAATAAACATGTGAAACCGTTCATATATTGTTCTGCAAACAAATTGCTTTTCCAGATTTTTTCCTTGTATTCTAATAAATGGTGAGAAAAGACCACAGAGACTTCATAGCGTGTCCCATACCAAGTTTAAACATGGCTGTTTTCACCTGTGCCATTTAAAGAGTGTTAAAAGATCTGTTTAAAAAGCTGATTTTTCAGGTTATTTTCTGTAGGTTGCTTTAGAAATAACTGAAGGACAATTTAATCCATTTGAAACATTGAAATAGTATACGTTTTTTAATGTCTATCTTGATATTTGTTATGAATTATAACAAAGCAGTTAGTGTCTCACTGGAGACTGAATTTCTCCAGGAGTAACAGCCTAGGTATCAGAAAATGCAGGCTGCTTTTTGAAAATTGTGGTTGATGTTATAAAAATTGTCTATTAAGGCTGTACTGTTGGCATCTCAACAAGATTTAAGCTGATAAAAGGACATTTTTTGGAGAATGTGAACTGAAATTTCATTTAAAGCAGTCTTGAACTCACATATTGTGAGAAGAATGTAAGAGTGGCCAAGGATGGTGTAATTTTCTGTGTTTTTTCAGTTCCTCAGCTAACTCAACTTCTGTGGGAAGCAAAGTTTTTTGCAATGAGAACAATTGGCCATTGGAATAATCTGAGAGATGCAGTGGATTCCCCAGCACTGGACAATTTTAAGATTCGGCTGGACAGGATGCTGGGTCATCTTGTCCAGACCATGTTTTTCCGAGAAAAGTTGGACCAGACAATCCTTGAGGTCTCTTCCAACTTGATATTCTGTGTTGCCATCTAAGTATTTCTGTTCTTGTTTGTATGATCAACAGAAGTTTTGTTTTCTCAGGAAGAATTGCATTACATGATAACATTAATTATACTACAACAGAGAATATAAAGTTTTGGCTTTAAATGTAATAATGGTTCATAAAAAAACAAAACAAAACAGACCAGTACACATCTTCATAAATTGACTGCTTCAGGTGAGAAGAGCATCCCTGTCATTTTGCAGAAAGATTCAGGTTACCATAACTGATCTGCAGGCTTTACCAGTAATTTAGATGGTCTCCATTTGTTTTACATTTATGATTTTCCTTAAGGGTTTGGTTTTTTTTTTTGTTTTGATTTTGTTTGGGGGGTGGGTTCTGGGTTTCTTCTTTTGTTTTGTTTGGTATGGACTGGTCTCTTATACAATCATCTTTAACAGCTGCCTTTAACCTGTGACTTTGATTTCAAGTAAACACATGAGCTTTTCTTTCAAATTAAGCCAGGATGAGTTCTGTTCAGCTATTTTTTAAACAAAAATTTCTCTTTTGGGAAATGCCTGTTTTCATCTGAAATTGTGGGTTTTTTAATGTGTTTGTAGCTAAACAGATCAAGTTCTGGGAAAAATGAGGAGAAGAAAGGGAATAAGGGAAATGGGAAAAGTGAATCTGCTTCTGAAGGTGGAAAGACAGCTGTGGTGTTTTCCTTGAAGAATGAAGTTGGTGGATTGGTGAAAGCTCTCAGACTCTTCCAGGTAATGCCTACAAATCATTTATGCTGGCTGGACTGAGGACAGCTACTGAGGTCAGGCTCTTTGTTGATATCAATCTAATGGACTGTGGCAGGAGGAGTAGAGTGCAAATACATTCACTCTGCAGAACTGAATAAAAGTAACTTAAAATTTTATGGACCATGGAACAAAGCATGTAAAGAGTTTTTCTGGAATAAAGTTTGACAGTGATACTGATGTTCACATGATTCACTTTAGGTTTCTGACATGATTCTCAGCACTATAAACCAGATTTGAAGTTGTCTGTGCAGGCCACAATGAAAAAAGGCCCTTTCAGAGAGCAGTTTGGAATCTAAGTTACATACAATCAGGTGGTGCTGGTGGCAGCCTTGCTTGGTCTTAAAATTAGAGACACTTTTAAGTGTTTGCAGGGTTTTACATGTCTAACTGGAATGTAAATTGTGAGGTATTGGTTCCCTCATAGATTCCCGTGCAATCAGTGCTTGTCGGTCAGACTCCTGGTCAGAATGCTTGGAGGTGTGTCTGAGGAGCATTAAAGCAGCATGATAGAAGTCTTAGGCTGTTCAGTCTGTGCAATGAAGAGAAAGTTAGGAGGTGGCTTGGAGCCTGCCTCTCAGGCCAAACCATCAGAGGGATGTGTAAGGACTGGGCATTTCCAGTCCTCACTCATAGTAGCTGGTTCTAGGATCAGGTTCCCAAGGCTGGGGTAGATTAGACACATAGATTCTTCAGCCAAGTAAAAGAGGTGAGTTAGACCCACAGGAGTGAGTCTGTCTGGAAGCAGTGTGTTTGACAAAAAGAGGGGAAACCTAAGTGAGTGAACAGAAGTTGCAGTAGGAATTGTGTTTTCAATGCAGCTGTTCTCCAAGGGTTAAGTGTCTAACTGCAGCTCTGTCTGAAATGCTGATATGGGTTCATACCTGAAATTCTGGATTTAAACCTCTGCTACCCCTTCTTGGGAATAGGCATGGAATTCACTCTGGTCTCTTAAAATGTGTCTGGAAGATGTGGCAGGGATATCCACCCCCATCCATGTAGTCACTTAACGATTTGAATGCTGTGGAGGGGATTGTAGGGTTTTGTTCTCAATTTAACCTAGGGAAGACCAAATTGAATTTGTTATATGATTGGGTTGCTACACTGTATAGACAGTTATGGAGCATGCCAGTGAAAGAACTATGTCTGTATATCCAGAGGTATAAAAACAGACACTGCTGGTTGACTCTACCAGAGGAGACCTCCACCTGAAATGGACATTTATGTAAAATACAACGGGCAAGTGGAAATACACAAATTTCTTCCCATTTGGAAGTCAACAAATGTTTTATTGGCTTCACTGAGTAAGTGTAAGAATAGTTGTGAAAAGTAACAGATAGTTTCTGTCTAGCAAGAAAAAGGAAAAGTTGGATTCCATAGGAGGTCAGTCATGTTGAGAGCAGCCATCTAATCCAACCCCCTGTTTTGAAGCAAGGCTGTCACACTGGATCGGGTCAGCCATAGCACATTATAGTTACCTGTCTTTGTACAATACCCTTGGCACACCAGTAGTGTGGTGGGAGAGAGACCCCACAGGAAACTTTTCATGCTACTACATGAAAATATTTACACGGTGATGTTTGTTGCATGATTTGTGTTTGATGGGGACATTGCAATGGAGAATAAATTGAGGTAGATTTTAATTATATTGCTGTTAACACTTCATGTTATTGATAATTGCACAGTAGATAAGTGAGGATTGATGGACGCTTATTCTCATAAAAATACTTTCTTCCTCACATAATAAGGTACGTCAAGTAGTATGTTTAATAACATCTGTTTAAGAAGCACACTCAAATATATTTAAATTTACATTATTGTTATGCAAATTGGCAACTAAAATTGCATTAGAATTTAATATTTATAGTAAAGATAAATATAAAATTGCATTAAAAATTGTGTTATACTGTCTTGTGTAAGAAATTGCTTTGGTAAATAAAATGAAATCATTACTTAGCTTTCTTCATTAAAAATAATAATTTTATTTTTACTTTCCATGTAAGATTTTTGTTTTTTGTAATCAGTACTTAGTATGTGTCACTAACTAATCCTGTAAATAGAAAGAGGGAATACTTTCAATAAAAAGGCATTTTATAAAGTGGAAAAATATTCCTGAGGAATATGCCACCAGTATTGCTCTTCTGGAATTGCTCTTCCAGATATGTCTGTATTTCATCTGTTATTTCATCTTTCCACAGGAAAAACACGTGAGTATGGTTCATATTGAATCACGAAAATCAAAGAGAAGGAATTCAGAGGTGGAAATTTTTGTGGACTGTGACTGCAGTAAGAAAGAATTTAATGAACTAATCCAGTTGCTCAAATTTCAAACTAATATAGTATCTCTCAATCCACCGGAAAATATCTGGACTGATGAAGAAGGCAAGGCTGTTTTTGTGTCACTTGGTTTAGACACTGACAGATGTTTTGCACAGCTATCTCCATGATCTTACACTCCAGTACATTCAATTTGCATTCTATCTCCTACAGATCTCGATTGTGTCCCTTGGTTCCCCAGGAAGATCTCTGAGTTGGACAAATGTTCTCAGAGAGTTTTGATGTATGGATCTGAGCTGGATGCTGATCACCCTGTAAGTGTAACACAAAATTGTCCTGTAGATGATTTGTCGGGTTGTTTGCCAGTCAAATAAAAAGCCTGCTTACTGCTGATTGTTTTCAGAAGATGAGGACTGGTTTCTCTTTAGTAGCTTCAGCGAATTAATTTTCCTTTTCTGTAGAAAGATACACGAAATACAGGTCCTTCACAAAACTTATTCATTGTTTAGCAAGCATATCCCCTTTTGTACTCCTTGCATTTCAAAAAAAATTTAATTGGTTGATAGAAAGGTTTCAAACTTTAGAATTTGGATCAATACGATCTTCAGTTCTGCCAGAAGTAGCTCTTGGGTAAGTATTGCAGTTGTCAATAGGTGTCAGAGAAGAAAGAATTATGAAGGAACTATTTGGCACTCAGGAGGTAATTACAAGATAAAGCAAAGAAACATGTTCCTGTTTTTGATGGATGCAGCAGACAGAAAGGTGTCTTTCATTGTTTCCTGACTTTGGTGGCAGGAGACAAGCCTGCATGCACAAGTTACATTTGTAGTAGTGTCAAATGCTCAATGGAAAAGACAGAATAAAGGGGTTTTTTTATTGTTTTATTTCTTTTGGCTTATGGCTATAAATGCATAACATCTGAGTCTTTAGATAGCAGATGATTGCAAGCATTTGTGTTAAAATATTTTCCCTTTCTATAAATCCAAGTTTCTACCTCTGAGTCACTTGACTGAAAGATACTGGTGGTAGGTAGTTATATTAATTCCTAAAGTAGGCTGGACTAAACTGGTATTGTCAGAAATTTCCAGCTGAAAGGAAGTAGGCAGTGAACTAAGATATCTGACCATAAGACTTGTAATAAAATCAGATTAAACTCCAGCTGTAGATGGTAGTTAGATGGTAGTTTCCTTTGACTTTTGTTGCACACATTTTGTGCTGTCTGGGAGCTCAGGCACCGTATTCTCACCCCTGTGCACACAAGCCAAATGGACACCATCACAAAGCTCCATGGCAGCCCCACTGTCTCTGTCACTGTCACCTGCCCACATACCAGCCACAATCATCCTCATCACCTTGCTTGGTTCTCAGCCTCCTGTATCATGTGGGAGCCCTTCCCATACTGAGGGCCCATAGTCAGGGAGCATGTTCCTGAATCCTGGTTTCTGCCATGTACTTTTTGATGACAAATTAGGATTTAATTTACATTTTCTCCAAAAGGAAAAGCCTGTTGATTATCTTCAACCATATACCATAATTTGGTTGAAACGGAGGTTGGAGAGACAGCTCATTCCAGCTTTGAGTTTATGGCTGTGACAGGCCATTAGATGCTGTTTTATGTTCTGAGCTCATACCTTCATTAAATACTTGAATGCTCTGCTGAAAATTTGCCTTCAGTTTTACAGAAAACAAAACAAAACAAAAAAAGACATTTGCTTTATATGAATATATATTTTACACTTGGGAGGACTCCTACAAACACAATTTATGCACCATTTGTTATCCTATGCAGCATGCTAGATGTTAGAAATGGGGTAATAACCCTTAAATCTGTAACTGGCCTTTGAAAGGCCACTCCAGGTACCTGCCCTGTTCCTTAGCAGTGGCATGTATGTGCCAGAGGACCAAAGAGAATTATCCTTTACAGAACCTGTAAGGATAGCACTGCTTTAGCAGCTTAGCTTAACCCACTTCATAGTGGTTAATGATTTCAGTCCCAGTTTCATTGTACTTGACAGGCTTTTAAGTCCCCTGTACTGTCTTCCATCACTTTCTGGGTCTCCTGAATGGTCTTTAGCTGAATAACTCAACATTTACCCCAAAGGTATTTAAGGAGACAAGGAGGCTCCCCTAGATTACAGCAGCTTTTTGCCAGTCAAAGAAGCTTTCCTGTGTAGGAGTGGAGCTTTGAAGGCTTTCTGTAGTCCTGTGGAATCCTCCCTGTAGTCCTGTGAAAGTAAAGTGTCTTCTGTGTTTTATGGGAGCTCATACAAGTATTTCAAACCAAGCAATACTATCTTTTCATTTGTTTCAGTGTTTTGCAGCTGTCTATGTGAACAGTAAGGAAAAAAGACATTTTGATTTTCAGCTTTGACTGGGGAAACTTAAATGCACTTTCTGGCCTACTAACTGGGTAACTTAGATAACTCTTTACCCTTTTTTATCGTCAAGAAGTTGGCATTTCTACTTTGAAAATAGTTTACTCTTCTTGTAGTCCAAACCTTAAGTGTCTTTATATTTTATAGATATAGAAGAGATCTTGTTCTAATTTTGAACAGCTCAAAGAGCTGTAACTGGCCAACATGTATGTATTATACAACTCTTTTGCTCTTAATATGGAAAAGGTGTGAGCCTACTGTAGCCCACGGGGTAGAGCCCTTCCTTTGTAACTCAAGTTGGTGCTGGAGGCTGATGGTTCTGTTCCCAAAGTGTTGGTTAAGATGACAACTGCTGAAATAAGAATCTTCAAAATGAGTTGCATATGATCTTTAGATGCTTGATTCTAGTGAAGGAAGATGTATTAAGAATAGGTAGATTATTGTGTTATGTACCTGTCTCAGTTCTGACCAATGAAAACATGAGTGAGATAAAATGACAGGAAAAAAGTTTCCCTTTTCAACTGGACTGTACCCTTGCACAAAACTCTCCTGAACGAACTCCTGTAGAACTCTGCTGAAGAAAAAAAAGAAAGAAACCCCTTATTTTCTCATGCAGTCCAGTAGACAGTGTTAATCAAAATACAATGCAACTAGAGTACTAATAAATACTTTAATGATTTATTTTATAATTCTTACAGCTAATTTTATGTCCTTATTGTAAATTACTCTCTTCTTCCTTGCTTAAGGGATTTAAAGACAATATCTATCGGCAGAGAAGAAAGTACTTTGTGGATGTTGCCATGAGCTATAAATAGTAAGTACTGGCATAATTCTTCCCTGTGCTGCTGACTAGTTGGAATTCATGCTCTACTTAATTCTGTAGGATGAAGTTTAACAGTAGACAAAGTCATCCTTTAAACTTTGACTAGTTTAGTGTAGGCTATAAATTACAAACCTGATGCTTGGAATCCCGTTACATTTTTGATATAGCTACAGGCAAGTAAAGCATTTGAAAGGCAAGCACTCTTTCTTTTTGCATTTTATTCACAGCTGCTTAAACTTTGGAAAATATTTTACAGGTATTTGCGTGTCTCACTAACAAACCGATGCACTGCTGAATCACACATATCAAGCATCCCTGTGTAGTTGGATGTGCTCACTAAACCACAAAATTATTATTTTCTTTTGATGCACATATTATACTGAAGTGAGGCCAATGGCATGAGGTTCAACAAACCACATTCCAGGTCCTGCATTTGGGTCTCAACAACTCACAGTGCTGCAGGCTGGGAGAAAATTGGCTGGAATGCTGCTCTGTGGAAAAGGATCTGGAGGTGCTGGTTGGCAGCATCTGAGCCAGCAGTGTACTCAGGTGGCCAAGAAGGCCCATGGCATCCTCGTCTTTACCAGCAATTGTGCGTCCAGCAGGACCAGGGCAGGGATTCTCCCCATGTACTCAGCACTGGTGAGGCCATACCTCGAGTCCTGTGTCCAGTTTTGGACCCCTCATTGTGAAAAATACATTGAGGTGCTGGTGCATGTCCAGAGAATGGCAATAGAAATGGTGAAGGGGCTGGAATTCAAGTCTGATGAGGAATGGCTGAGGGAGCTGGGATTGTTTAGCCTGGAGGAAAGGAGGCTCAGGGAAGACCTTATCACTCTCTACAACTGCCTGCAAGGAGGTTGTGTTAGGTGGGAGTTGCCCTCTTCTCCCAAATATCAAGTGACAAGCTGAACAAGGTTTAGGCTGGATATTAGGAAACTTTTTTATTTGAAGGGTGGTCGGGTGTTAGAGTAGGCTGCCCAGGGATAACCACCCCTGGAAGTGTTTGAAAGATGTTTGGATGTGGCACTTTGGGACAAGGTTTAGTGGTGAACATACCAGTGCTGGGATAACAGTTGGACTTGGTAGTCTTAGAGGTCTTTTCTAACCTTAACAATCGTATGATTCTACAGGGTGCTTCAAAATGCCATTTAATGGTTTTGCCAATATAGGTCCAAATTTCTTAGAGTTTAATCAGTGCATTTCTATGTAGTTAGAGAAGCTGGTGGCTGTGCCAAGTACACTGCAAGTGTTTTCTCATTCTGATTTTTTTTTTCCCCATTTCAAGTCAGTATTTTCAATTTGCTACAGTGCCTGGAAGTTAGGAAACTTGATGTTCTACCTACAAACACCTACTGTGTTGCAATTTTCTTGTCACAGAAGCACTCAACTAGTTCTAATCCTACTCTAGGTTTTATTTGCAACAGGTTTAAGCCCTCATTCTCAAGGGAAAGAACATATTAATTTCATTTTCTTTTCCATTTTCTTCTCTGCACTTCTTCAGGTTTTTTCCTTTTTTCTCCTTTGAGATTTCTACCAATGTGGTTTAAGAATATGAAATGTGCAATTTTTTTTCCACTTATAGGAGGCACATCCTGTCAGGAATCAAGTCAAAACTGAATTTTTGAAGGTTTTCAGCATAAGGCTATTACACAGGCTGCAGAAGGCTGGGGGCACAGAAGGATTGACTCTGCTTTGTGACCATATATAATTCTGATTATATTTTTCCTTTATTTTGTCCCGTGCCGGTCATTAAGCTATTACCAGTCTTGCACACGTGTAGGTGCTAGTGTTCTTTCCCCTTGTAAGGGTTTTAGTTCGAAACCGGGCGGAAACACCAAATTTGTAATGGTTTCACATTTGCCAGCTTTTTGGTTTGATTTCCCAGCCAATGCACCAAATAATGTAATGGTTTTAGTGTTTGCATTTTTATATATATGACTAGGAGAACTCAGAAAGCAAAACAGGCTTACCTTAAAATTACAAAAGGTAGTTTATTCACACAAATTAAAAAGAAAATAAGAAAACACATAAAGCAACAAATGAAACCCTCAAAGACATCCCTTCTC
>VZUA01106624.1:18987-29405 GCA_013401035.1 Horornis vulcanius
AAGAGTCTCTTCTACTGTTTCCAAAATCACTATTCCAAAATTACTATTCATCTCAACTCCTTTTTCCTTAGGAGCAAAAAAACCAACCTCAAGTCACTTGTACTAACACTTTGCATCCCCCCTAATAGCATCTATATGTTACAGGAAAGAGGTCCATTCTCTGTATTACCAGAAATGTCCAGCTACATTAGGCCACTCCTTATCCTTCACTCCAAAGAGTCTTTTCACTCTCTCTTCACTGACTTAGTTTCAGGCTCAGTCTCTCCATGGTTCAATCCTTTTGTTTTGTCTTTACTCCGGGAAAGGCCAGGGAGGTTCCATCTGCTGGCAGGAAAGAGTTAAAGAGGCCTGTGGGGAACATGTGGGCTCTCTGGCAGGAGCTGCAAAACTTCCAGAGCCACGCCGTGTGGAGGCTGCTGGATGCCTTCTTTCCACCCCTTGGTCTCATGGCGTGGGCCGCTCAGGGCTGCTCCCTGAGGCAGGAACGGGGGGAAGGGAACATCCCCCCAGCCCCGGCCAGCGACACGGGCAGCTGCTGCCGGGGCTTTTCCTCCCCTCCTCCGCTGTGATCGAGCCCAAGCGTGGCTGGGTCGCTCCCTCGCAAAGGCAGCGGCGCCCACAAGCCCGGCCAGACCCGGCCCGGCCCGGCTGCCCAGGGGCAGGGGGGCCCGGCCCGGCCCATGCAGCCGCCGCCGCACGGTGTGACCCGCTCCAGGGGCAGGGGGGCCCAGTCCGGCCCGGCCCATGCGGCAGCCGCCGCACGGTGTGACCTGCTCCCTCACCCTGGAGAGAAAAGAGATGGTTCCAGCTCATCTTGAGCCTTACTTGGTGTACTTCCAAAAATCGCATACTGTTTTGTTATTGGTCAAACCACATGCCAATAGCCAAGCACTGGCCTCTGATAGGCCCGTCCTTTTTCCCAAAGGAATTCAAAAAGATCCCCATAGGGTGGTCTTCAATTAGCAAAAACCAAACTGTGTTAACCCTTAACACCCCTTTCTGCCCACCGTGGTATTTGTTTAGCGGGGTGCTCATGACATCCATCCAGCACACTGAGCTGCCGCCTGCCGGGGCAGTTATTTGTTAGTAGAGAAGCTCTCTAGGCTGCCCAGCTAAGCCCTGAGTTTAGCCAGCTTTCAAATGTAAATTGAGATAGCTTTTTTGTTGGAATGTTTATTTAAAGCTGATTGATTTATTATCTTTCTTTGAGTCTGATGCTTGCAGTGAAGTTAGTGCTTCTTGCCTAGCATTTATGGCTGTGTGAAATGTCAAGTGGATACCTGTGGATGAGGGCAAGACTCTGTGTGCTCTTTGGCTCTTTCAGTAAGTGGGATAGTTCTCCACTTATCCATGATGATATCAGTAGTGCCATGCATTTCACAGCTCCAGATTGCTGGTAAGGTCTTCCTTCCTTCTCCCTCTCAGCTGTCTAAGTGCTGGGAAGGCAATGCAGCTGGCTTACTAAGCAGTAGTTGGTCTTTTACTTCCAAGTGTGATGGTTTTTTCCACGCTGAAACCAGCAGAGAAGCAGCTTTTTCAAAGTAACATAAAGTAATCCTGCATATTTCCAGAAAACGACACAAATAAAGGAAAGAAAAACCTTTTCCTTCTTTAGATTTTGAAGGCTTAAGAACATTTTTGCAGGCACATTACAAAAATTACACAATCCAAACTGGAGGGTATTTGAGGACCAGATCTTGTACTGCAGCAAAACTGCTCAGATGTACTCCTTCATTCCACTCATCTTTTCAAGCCTTTAAAAGATTTCAGACTTGTCCTACTATTGCAAGCAGAAAGAAAGAGGCTCCAAATACTCTTAGCCAGGGCCCAGAAAAACTGGGATACCAGTGCTTAGGGCAGTTACCTAACGTGTCAAAAATCTCATTCATACTTCAGGTCTCCTGTACTGGTTATCCTTACCCCCCAGGACATCCTCTGTCTACTGGTCTGTACAGTCAGTCTGCCTCTGGGTATCCATGGAGAGACAGCCCGGGGAGACAACCTCAGTATCCTGCTGCAGCACAGCCCAAGCCATGCTGAGGAAAGGCAAATCAGCTCAGGGAAGACTGTGCTACTACAGCTGGGCTGTTTCTGCCACCCACGCTGTGGAGCTCAGAGTTAATATAGGTGTCTTGACACTACTTCACAGTCTCATCACATTCCCTTCTGTTGTCTAATGACTATTTACTTCTTTCTACAAAAAGAACAGCTTTTACAGGGGCTGCTCTCCTTGGGGATAAACATCTCTCAGTGTCTTCCATGCAAGTGACCTTCCTAATCACTTACTGAGGCTTGATGTGTTTCTACTTCTAATTTTCCATTGTAAAAAAACCCAACAACCCACATTCATTTCCTTCAAAAAAAAACCCTCAGATTTGGCTGCAAGGAATTGGCTCCATAAGAAGTTGAGTTGAAAATCCCAGATCAGCATTTCCTTTATGAATTGCTACTGTTTTATAGTGGTAGATGCTTTGCTTTGCTTGAGCATACAGTGATGTCTGTAATGAAGAGAAAGACAGAAAAAAACATTACAAAGTGAACTTGGAGGAGCAGGTATTTGCTAGAGCTCGCTGTTAAAGGAAAAGACACGTTAATAGAGCAAGGCGGTGAAGATCTGCTGTATGAAGTAAATGGACCAAAAAAGCCATAAAAAAACATATTCCTCCCTCCTTCACTTAGCTTCTATCCTAAAGATAGTGAAAATGTGTTAATCTTGCTAATTAGTCCTTTGAGACTGATTAGGGTTTGGAAAAGTGTTGAGAAAATTAAATCTGTAGGAAACATACGATGTTTAAGAGGGAATTAATAATATGAGTTGATAGCTCATGACCATGGCAAAATGGAAAGACCCTATTTTAATAAGGAGAAATAAAAATTCAGGTTATGTTAGCTTGTAGAGTCATCTTAACCACAAGGAAACTGGCTATGCAGATTGGCCATTTCCATGATTTATTGAGATGTTTGAGTGCAAGGTGGGTCTTGCACGTTGAAATAAGAAGGTAAGAAATATGAAGTTTGCAGAGCTGAAGGAAAAAGGCATGGATCCTCCTACAAGTTTGGCTGCCTTGATTCTCTCTAAAAAGAAAGCAGTATCATGCTCAGCTGAAAAGAAGATCAGCTCTCCTAGGCATAAAGCCTATTAAGGAATTAATGTTCAGTGAACCTTACTTCAGTACTAATGAATTAATTGAAACAATAACTAAGTTAGAAACTTTTTAATGAGCAGTGAACAAGCTTCAGATCCTTGATTGTGTTTATGCCTTTCTAGTGACAGGCTAAATAGAAATGTGAGCTTTTCCACTGGTAAAACATATCTTCCTCCTTGATGTGCACGTGCTGACCCATACTGGTAGTATCCAGAGTAGACAGAGGTCAGGCCTAAGGAGAAGGGATGAGTCTGGGTATTCTGGCAAATGCAAGTGCATCGAGCAGCAACCTTTTGTATCTCTCATGTATAGTGCAATTCAGAATAGCTTCCATGAGCTGGCAGGAAGCTTAAGGCTGATGAAATGTTAAGGGGGAGGACAGATTCTAGACCTGAAGGACTGCCTGCCACAGCAGGATGGGCACAGACCCAGTGCAGCTTCTGCATTTGAGAAATACTTCACTAAATGTGTTGCAATTCTTATCATGTCTGCAAAAGTGGCTGACAGGGAACTAGTGCATGTATTGGATATTCAGCAGTCCCTACCAAGTACAAGCACCTCATACAAAGTTGTCTTTGACTAACAGATAACTGCCATGGATCAAAATCCTTTGATATCATGAAAGGCAAGGGGATTAAATGGTAAGTTTTCAATAAAGATGAGGGGACAACCACAATGAATGTAGGGCAGATGATCCTCTCTTGTGCATGTAGGGACCGCATAGCAGCAATCAAATGTGACATGAGGGCTTATTCCTTGTTACCTCATACAGCGGAGACAGGATTATGAATTGAGCAGCAGGCACCAGGAAAGGCCCAGCACTGCGGTTCTCCTGCTGCAGTGGAGTTGTCTGTGCCTGATACGCCTGTTCAGCTGCTGTCTGTGGTACTGGGGGAGCTGCAGCACTGGGCTGGCTCTGCCCACATTGCCAGCCCTGTGGCAGAAGAGTGAGAGATAAGGACTGATGGAGCGGAGGAGGGTGCTGTGAATCCCTTTGCCAAGCTATACATTGTTACAGTGCAGCAGAAGAAGACGCCTGATGACAAGGCAGATTGCAGAGATTACATATTCTAGATTGTGAATATTAAATCCAGAGGAATAATATAACATTCGTAGGGGGAATTAATGACATGAAATGACCATGTCATGGGAAATTCCTTACAGCTAAATACAAGGCAGTGCAAATTGGAAGGAGCTCTTCACAATGTTCACCCTGTCAGTCAGTTTTGAATTAACTGTAACTACTCAAGGCAAATCTTGGATGTCAGAAACAGATTTGCAGGTATCCTGGAAGGCTCCTGCTTTCCAATGTCTGTATATTTGTGCAAATGGGAGGGGGCAGAGGAACAGGACAGAATTAAAACAATAGTAGAGATGTATTTAAAGGCTTAGTTTCCTCTAGGCTGGGCTGCTGGCTCTGAGATGAGCTTCCTCATAATGTAGTTCTGCATGAATTCAGAGTTCCAAACATATCTGCACATGTAAGCAACTTTCTAAGCAATAAGTGCTAAGCATTTATGTAATTGCCTAATCTTCATTCAGCATTTGATGCTGTGTGAATATTACACATTTTAAAGAATCAATAGAGAATGCAGTCTACTGAAGGTCTTACTCAATCTACATGTTAGGCTGAATCAGGATCTTCAGCCATCCATGTGCAAAGGTACCACTGGCAGTAAGTGGAGAAATATTAGTCTGGTATAGGAACATGGTATATAAGAAATCCATCTTTCTACTATGTTACATACAAAGATTAAGTAATGAGAAACACATTTCTTAAGGAAATGATAGAATATGTACATCATAGCATCAAGAAATAATTCTAAGGAAGAAGCATCAACCTGTCAATTAAAAATAGTTCAAATAGTTTTAATAGTCTCATTTGCCTTTATTTAAATAATACTTTGTGTGGAATTGTTGCTATCTACAATCTGTCTACAGTCTGGTCGTATTTAGATGTATTTTTCATTTTTCTTTTCCAATAGTGGTCAACCCATTCCCAGAGTGGAGTACACAGCTGAAGAAGTTAAAACTTGGGGGGTGGTATTTAGGGAACTCAGTAAACTTTATCCCACCCATGCTTGTCGTGAGTATTTAAAAAACTTTCCTCTACTGAGCAAGTACTGTGGATACAGAGAAGATAATGTGCCTCAGTTGGAAGATGTTTCTATTTTTCTGAAAGGTAAGATTTTCATAATTGGTTTATCAGTAGATATGGCTTAATGAAAACAGCTTTTTTTGCTAGTATGGAGTAGAAAGCACGTTGAATGAAAAGGCTCAGCACTGTCAGTGGCCTTCTGTTTAGCCTGAAGTATCACTCTGGTTTTGGTGGCAGAGAGTTTTTTGGGTCAAGACAGTTTTATGTGGGTATTTGCAAGTATGAAATGGAGGGAAATGCATCAGTTGAACATGTAAAGCATGATGTTATCTTGTACAGGGAGAAAATCCTGCAGAAAAAGAAGAGCTGAGTTAGCGCTGCTCTCTCATTGCCACAGACGGGGTCTTCTGATAACCTCATTGGGCATCCCCCAAATATCCGGGCAGGAAAAAGAGGGAGTCAAATGCCAAGATAACTGAATTAAAAGAGGAGAGCAGGTCTGCCACACTGTTGTGTAGCCTGATGAATATAAGGCTTTTCTGAGTGCTTGAGACCTCATGAAGCTAATCCTTATATTTGTACGTTGAAAAAGACGTGTTGGACACCATAGGTGATGTGGCGATTCTCTTTAATTTTTTAAAGATCAGTGTATTACATATTTAGGTTTGAAAAGAAATTCTTATTTTTTGAGATGTAAATGTAATCCATGTGGACAATGTGGCAGACATGGAGCTGTTGTTTTTAACTATAGAAGAAAAGCCACAAAAGAGTTAATTTAAGAGTTTAATTTCTCCTCAAAGGTCCTTTCAGATATATATTTGTTTCTTAAACCTCTTACTCAGGAACTAAAATGTTATAAAGGTGGATGTTGGAAAAAACCAACTTATGGGCTGGTAAGAGAATAATTAGCGAAGCATATTATCCAAATATATATATGGACAAGCTAAAAGAAATACAGAATTTGTAAGGACAAGCTTACTTTCCTCTGCCCGTGCTTCATCCATAATTCTTGTTTGTGAAAACTGCATTTGCTAGTAGCTGACTAATTTTTCTTTGAATTTGACTGTGTCCTTCTGGGTCTGTCATGTATTGTGTACGGTCTCTAAGGAATGATGCCAAATTGTACAGATTTTTTTCTCCCTAGCTAGAAATTCAAAATCTCACAATTCTTTCAGAAATATGCTTTCCGACTAAATAGAGCAGGTAGTAGTACCTGTTGCAGAAAAACTTGAAACGTTGTCCTGTAAAAACTTTGAAAGAATAAAGAATTAATTTTTGAGAGAAGCATGCTTTTTGAAGTCACTGAGTCTGAAACTGTTTCGTTCTGAGACTAATCTGTAAAAGGAACACTTAAATATTTTAATGAGGACCTCAACTATAAAAATCTGTATTTTGTTGATATAACAGTATTTTATCTGTAAAAATAAGGACAGATTTGTTTTAATCCTATTCTGTTCTGTTAGTTTCTTAACATATTTTGCGTATTTTCTAATATGGAAACTTTTCTCCCATTCGATACCAGATATAAAATTTTAAAAAAATCACTTATGATATCTTACCATTTTTTTTTACAAAGATATTAAGACCACCTTTGAAATACTCAAGCTATTTTCATTATAGATATGCTAGGAATGCAAAATACTTCTTGTATGTAATAATTGGAAATTATGTGTGGTGATTGACACAAAGATTCTTTGTGTCATGCTTCTGGTAGAATAATTGACAACAGATCTGTCGCCAGAAAGTGATACAGTCATATATGTAATGTGATGTTTTGTTGTCTCCTTCACTTCAGAAAGGTCTGGCTTCACAGTGAGACCAGTTGCTGGGTACCTGTCTCCCCGTGACTTTTTAGCTGGCTTAGCATACAGAGTCTTTCACTGCACTCAGTACATACGGCATGGCTCAGACCCCCTCTACACACCGGAACCGTAAGTTGCTGCCTTTGCTTCAGTACTGAAGAAATATGCTCACCACTTTCCTAAAAGAAACAAGTGAATATGCCCTGATTGAAAAGAGGAACATTTCTACAAAATGTGAAATTCTTCTTACACTATTGATGACAAAATCCTTCACACTGGTGAGCCAGAATTTAATGCAAAGACTTTTTGTTGACTTTTTGCATGGGTCTTAAATAATTGGGTTGTTTATATAGAGGGTCAGAAACACTATTTAAATTATATTTCAGTGGAAAATGAGTTTTCACCTAAAAAATTTGAAAAAGTGTTTACAATTTTATTTTCTGCTGGACAACTAGAAAGAAGTGGAAAAACCCCTGAATATCGTAAATATCACCCCTGCTTTCAGAATTTTGTCTTCTGTGCTCCCAATTTTTTTTTTNAGAATATTAGATATGAAGCCTGTTGCAGGGAAATTATGACAGAAATAAGAAAAACTTATATTTATGACTTTTATGGAACAGCATTGCAGCTTTTCCCAAACAGAATATTGCGAGCTAGTATGAAATATTGTCTTTAAATATGGTCTTTTGATGAAAAGTGGGGAAAAGGAAGATCAAAGAGATTGTAGTTCTTTTCCTGTGTTATATAGATGTTGTATTCTGTGCAGTAATAGCAGAACAGTACACGTCATTTAGATAATATGGAGGTGGTTTTACCAAAGGTATCTGCTGATCTTGTAACCACAGGAATGACATTTTTGCAGTGTGTCAGTCATCAGGCAGCACGAAATTGTAGCTGTGGTTTAATCAGCTTGGACTACTTGAGTGTGTTTGATTTTTTTCCAAATTTACACAAAGGATTCATACATATATATTCAGCTCCAGTCCTGTAAACATTTGGACTCACGCCTAAGTTTGATTTCATGGACTGACTGCCAAAACCATGAAGAAATATTTTTGAATATAAAAGGTTTAATGGCACTGCATACTAAGCTGTATCTAAAAATGCAGTAGCTTTATTCTGGCAAGAGTCACCAGGTGGTGCTGTTAGACACTTATCTACCTCTTTCCTCAGCATCTGAAGTGGGCAAAGTACTCGCTGAAATGCTCTGAGGCTAGCTTTGTGTGCATGCTTGTTTTGGAAAGGAGGTGGTGACCCCTGAAGGAATTCAGTCACTTCTATAACCTCTGTAATTGGAACTTAAATCTCTTAAATTTATAGGGAAATTGAAAGAATGGAAAGTCTTGAAAGAAGGGCTTGGGTGGAAGGAAGGCCTGAACCTCTTCTGGTCTATTTAAAAATATCTGGATGTAGATATTTAAAAAAATAAATGATACAAGGGAAGTACTAGGCTTTGCATCAATGATTTCCTCTCCTGTGGGAAGCCAGTGTTTCAGGCTGCAGCATGTACCAGTGTTCAGCAAAAGAATGATGACATTTATTAACTCAGTACAAACAAGAAGAACATTTTCATCTACTGATAAGAGATTTAGGTACATAACTCCAACGGGATAAAGGTAATAACATCTTCCAGGAAGCATTAAGTGTGTATGTGCATTTCCTGATCTTCTTTGGTTCATTGATCTGTGTATTTGATAGCCCTGCAATTTTCAGTATGCTGTTTACATTCAGAATAATGCAGTGGATCATAGCTGATCCTTAGTAGTAATGGCAGCTGCCTTTTTGGTAACCTTTCTGGTCATGCGGTGTGGAAAGTAGCTGAGTAATAACAACAGTTGAGTTAGAATGAGGGGTTTTATTCCTTATTTGGGCTGAACTTAAAAATACAGGTTGTAGTCTTAACACCTCTAAATATGACTAACAGAGGATTTAAGTTGTCATTTTCTAATGATGTTATACCCTCTTTTTGCAGACTTACTGATTCACATTAGTTAAGTAATGCGTACTATCAGGAGCTCCATAGGAAAATTTTGAAAATCCCTTTTAAAATGTGTTTAGGTTTTCTTCCAAAACATAGAACAAACAGTAAGTGTTACCAAAAGTGTAGAGTGAAAGCCTGGTGCTTTTTTAAATCAGTGGCAAAACTAAATTGTCTTGAATGGGGACAGGTCTTCATCTTCTGCAGTAGCTGCAATGCCCTGAGATCTCCTGGTTGATATATGGGGCCATAATGAGGTTTGCTGCAGGTCCCTGGCTGTTGAATGTTGCATTTCAATGATATAAACCTGGTAAAAAGGCTCCCTTTGACTTCATTGGGCTTTCTGTCAGATTTAACACCCAGGCTACAGAGCTAGATACAAATTAGAGTTCATTTGGTTTGATCTGTATCACTATCGTATGCATTTTAAAAGATATTTCTTTCTGATTTTAATTATGTTTCTACTGCATTCACAGTTATGTAGATTTCTTCTGCTTTGCTAACTAATTTACTCCAAGAAAAATCTTTCGCTGTGAAAAGTGCATTACAAAAATCTTATTTTCTCTGAGCAATGTGTGTGAATAAATTAAAGGAACTTAATTATTTTCAGAATAAGGCAAAACAAAAGAATCAAGCCTTGGTAGTTAAAAGAAGAAATATATTGTTTAGACTATCTCTAAAGGTCCAGACTGGTAGGGAATTCTAAAAGACTCCAATGACAATCCCTAATGCTGGTTCATGTTTTGCCTGCAAGATTTTGTGGGTTTGGGTTTTTTTTTTTTNGACTTCTGCTGCTCAGTGAAGATTTCCTTATGCTGGTTCAGCATTTTGATGTGCAGCTCCTTCAAAACCTTCTCCAGAGTCTGGCGCACAGAGAACATCTCCTCCCACAGATAGTCCTTGTTGCTGCAAGGCAGAGCACTGTCAGCAGGGCTGCCTCGGCCACTGCAGCACAGCCTGGGCCAGCCCTGCAGGACTCGGGGTGCCCAGGGACCCTGCCCAGGCAGGTGGACACGGCTGATGGGTGTTCTCTGTGGGGCTGGGAGCAGCCAGCTGCCTCTGGGCTTCCAGAGAATGGGCTTTGTGGCCCATTTTTATGTTGGAAGCTGATGGTTGGAGAAATCAGGTTCCTCCAGTGAATTGCTCAGTACTGGAAAACAGTATGTCTGTCAGACTGCAAACTGTATTTCCCAGCTGTCCTTTGCATTGTTAGTGAGCTAAATCTTGCAGGAGATGATAAAAGAAATTGTTGTGATTGGAACTGAATTAATTTAAGAAGGACCTTTAGCTTTGATGATTATCCAGTCAAGTGATGCAAGCCTCCTCCTGAACAAAATAATGGAGGCATGCAGAGCTAACCAGTTTTTCCAATCGGAGTTCCAATGAGAAAGGGC